>JARHVA010005338.1:702500-930000 GCA_037957365.1 Torreya grandis
TAAGCATGATTAAGCACTTTGTGCACAAATTACTCAAATTGATCTGAATGTCTTGTTATTAGTCCAAAATTTGACTGGATTAAAATTGGAAGGTGTTGTCAGATACATTGGAACCATATTCCCATTTATAATGTTACCAATAACAAATAACAAAGGCACATGCCTTGTGTAAAATATTTGATAGGAAAGAGCAATCCAGAGCACCCAGGTATAAATTTGGCATTTTGACTCAAAATGAACTGATCAAAGTTAGCTGACCCATAAATTACATTGCCCCATTTAGGGATACCCTAGCTAAAATTGGCACTTGAATATGTCAGTTTCACATCATTTAACATGTTTTAGTGTTTTTAGGCCAAATTGTGCATTTTGGGTAGAAATTGGTCAAAAGTCTGATTGGAGGTTATCGATGGCCAATTTTAGGTGTCTACAATTATTAATATGAATAGTAGGTTTGTGATAATTAGAAGGACATCATGTGTGCATGCATAAAACCTTGAAATTTTAATGAATGTTATGATAGTATGTTAGTGTGTTCTATGGGAACTATGGTTTGTTTCATTGCTTGAATATAAGTTGTGTTTCCTTGTATTTAAGACTACTATATATGACTGATTGTGGAAAAACTAGTAGTTGTATCTTAGAATACTATACTATGGTAGTATGGGTTATCATAGGATATAGTGTGTTTGGAAATTAATTGTGGTAGTGAAAATGTGCATTTAAATGTGCAATTACCCAGATGGTATAAATTTTAGTCATTATTTCTAGTATGGGATAGATAATAATGTAAGATTTATTCATATGTTTGATGGATTAAATGTATGCTTTAGTTACTTCTATGATTAGCATGTTATATGATGTGTATGCTAGTAAGATGAAAATTAAATGAATCTAATGGTTGAATTATATTTGACCAATATGCATTGCTAATACGGAGTAGGGAGTGACATGGAATTCATTGGCCTACTAGTATCACAATGATAGATGAAGACAATCCAATCAAGTGGTGTGTATGAATTTGATTGATCTAGATCATTATTAATTATTATTTATAAAACTTTGGGCCAAAGTATGTTTAGTGAGACATTATCATTTCATGAGTGTAATTCATATGTTTATGTGATATCTTACAATAGAATGGATTTCTGTGATACACTACATGTTTAATTTATAATCATACAACACATGGGTAATCATTTGTCTCTCTAAATTTCCACATCATCACTATCTACGTATTCATGAAGGGAGGGCCATTTATTGATGGTATTAGTGTGGGGGATCATTAGTTTGTGGTTGGTGTGGAAAAGCACTCAGATGATGCTCTCCTTCCCCACATTAATACTACTTATCGAGATGACACTTGAGATTTTTACATATACTTGAAGTTCAGGAACTATGCTCTGGGGAATCCAAGTATCTTATTTTTACATTGTATTATATTTCATTTATCATTGAATATTGTCATGAAGAGTTGTAATTATTTTTTATTACATGTTGATTGTACATTTGTATCGATTGTGGCTGATTTGTTATGTTTACCTTTCATGTTCACAGTATGACATGTACTCTCATGATATTAGAGATTAGAATTATGTGATGGATTATACTTGTTGTTAATATCACATTGTGTATTTCCTATGGTCTCTATATATTCACATGGTGTAATCTATATTTGGTATGTGTTTAATTAAAAAAAATCATGTATTTATTTGTCTAACCTAATGGGGTTGTTACATGTGGTATCATATTTGTGGCTCAAACTCTAGGACCTAATGATTCCATTAGAGTTTTCATGTCTTTATGTTCACTGGTGTGAACCTAGTGACATGAAGTATTACATTGGTATTTTGTATTTATGGTGTCTCAATGCGAAACCATGTACACCATCATTAGATTTTTTAGACTTGATAGCTCTCTTGTATGGGTTGGTGACTTTTTTAAGTTTATGACATTAGTGTAATGTGTGTGGGGAAACATTGAGTGTGTACCCTTAGGAGCACTCATACCCCTTTGATTTGATTAGGGAATTGGTTTATCGAGTGTCCCAATGGTGATGGTTATATACAAGGCTTGGGTAGATAGTATATAACATAGTTCATGAGTTATGAATAAAATATTTCTACCATAGTTTGATCAATTAGATTGAACACCTTGAGTATGAATACATTCTTCTTGATTACCAAGTCACCTTCACCATTTATGTTTTGTGTTGTGAGTGTTTTTAAAGTACGGGATGATTCTCAATTATATATATATGCTTTAAGTTTTGTGCCTTATTTTCACTAACCCTAGGAATTGATGAATTAATACCTCTTTGTGGTTAGTATTTTATTTTTCCTAGTCATGGAAATATATTGTGATAATATACTTACATATTTGGTAAGTAGATAGTATTTTGGCAACATTGAGTTGTGTTGTTTCCTTTTTACCTTGTAAGGGTATGAAGGAATTTCTAAGATGATAGTTCTCTACTTGACCTTACTTGTGTTTATAAGACCACGTGGGTGGTAAACCTTGATTTTTATATATTAAAAATTTTACATTAAGAATAATAATTTGATTATAATTAGTATAATATTATGCACTCTTGGTTAAATTGATATTATTCTCTTTTGGCTTAAAACATAATGTTGAAGAGATATTTTTATATCTTTCACCAAAAGCAAGTAGGGTATAGAAGGTGTGAAACACCTTGTCAATCTATGAGTTGAGATCAACTTTTATCTTTTTGCATTCTAGCTGATCAAACAGGGAGATATTATTTTGTTTGTTTCCTTATAAGGTTGAAAGGATGGTGGGGTCCTTAGCCAATGTATGTTATGTTAATTTTAACATTATTTTCTCTTAACCATAAATATAATATTATAGGTTAAGTTGTGAATATGATACTAGTTATGAGAGGCTAGTGGTAATTTAGTACAATTACATATTGATTGTATGATTTCTCTTATATGTATGTGATACATCTAAAATTATTTAGCTCATAATATTGCTTTCTATGATTAGTTAGCATAGAGTTATGATTCATTAAACATTGTGTACATGTGGAGATCATTAGGTCATGGAGACCTAAGGGAAGAGTGGTGAATTAGGAACATGAATTCTAAGAAATTGTATGAAATCCTACTTAATCTCACATTGACTTAGTTGTTATTGAGTTGGATCCGATAGACAGACTTGTCGAATCTAGGATTTAATAGGCAAAACTTGGCAAATTCAATCATATGGCCATATACATGTATACTATGGATAGGTATTACATGATTTTGTATACATTATAAATGTAATATTTCCAGTTCCTATTCATTTTCATACTTGTCAATGCTTCATGGAGTAGTGATAAGATTGACATGTTATACTTCTCAAAAGTTATGTGGAATAGTGATAGTATTAAATTTTACACATCATGCTTGCCTGGTTCCTTAATTAGTTTTATCTAGAATGAGAAAACACTCTCTAGGTTAGAGAGATGTGTACAGGGGCTGGAATATTTTGTAGAACTCTCTTTGGTCATTTATTTTGGCTTATATGATGATCTCATGTGCTTTTAAAAGTTAGTGAAACTTTCACTGAGATATGTGGGAGCCTTCAAGGTAATAAAAGTGGTCAGTCCTATTGTATATAGGTTTTTCTTATTAGTTATAGACCCTAGGGTGGTCATGACAAGAACATTCAGGATAAGTGACACTGGTAAACCTTGTTTGCATAGTAGTGAGATGTCATAGGGCAAGGTCTTGCAGGACCAATACTTTAGGAATAGTGCAACTAAAAGGAACTACAATGAGTTCAACTAATTTTCCATTTATTTGCTTAACTTGATATTGTTTACCATGTTATTGCTTTGCTAAATAATGTTTCTAATTCAAAATTATGTTTGAATAAGATTCATCAGGGATGATTACTAGCTTTATGGGGAAGGATGTTACATCTTGATTCCTCGCTAGGCAGACTTGTTATATTATCTTTGGATATCTATAGTTGAAAATTCATATTTGGTTTATATTTCTAACTAAGTTTGATATTTATGCTATTAAGGGATATTAGGATGTTTCTTAGATAGATGATGATACAGGATTGCTTACTATGAGTTGGATTAATGTATGCATTTATATTTTAAACATAGTAATGTATTGTTTTAGTTATAATATTGTTCTATGATTATCATGTGATATATTCTAATTATCTATGTGTTGTGAGGTGGACACAGGAGAATTCATCCATTGAGCATGCTGAAGGGAGAGCATTATTAGGGAGGGTGATCTAGATGGAGTCATTGAATGTCTATAAAGAGCTGGCAAAACCCTACACACACACATAGTAGTTATACATGGTATAGATGAATTTAATCACTTATGGTGTGTTTGATACTTGTTTGGGGTGTTGTTTTTTATGATTTGCCAAAATAGGTAAAATATAAAAGTGAATTCCTTTGCATGTTTAGTATTTTGTGTCATTAATACACGTAGAAAAAAAATTAGTAAAGGTAAAATTAAAATATAAGTTATTTATGAATTTTGGAATTTGTCATTAAATTGCTTAAATATAGTTAAATACTAATTTGATTTAATAATTAAAAAACTAAGAAAAACAAAAAAAAGAATTAAAGGTTTTTAATTTAGCAAAAACAAATAAATTAAAAAAAATGGAAAAAGAAAGCTAACGCCTATTTTTATTTAAAGGAAAGAGTTGAAGGAGGATTTTAGTTTTTTGCATTGGAGAAGAAAAGGAGAGGGGCATAGCTTTGGAAAGAAAATCAACTGTTTAGATTGACAAGTAGGAAATGTTTTTAAATATTAGAGTATATTCATGTGAAAATTATGGGTGATTCTACTTTCCAAATGTCTGCATGTTTTTCAAAAATATAAGATACATACACATAGGTATATATTAACTATGTTTTAAAAAATCAATAGGTGATGTGATAATAATAGTCTATGTCTTGTGAATATTTTCTTAAATTTCTAAGCAAGGTTATGGTGGAATTGAAGTAATCATCTTATTGTTTACCTTGGATCCTACCTTTTAATATCTATAGAAGATTATTTTGAAAGCTAAAGTAATTATACTAGTCCTTGCCTATTGAACCTCTTCTTTAGATATCCAATTTTATGATGTTTTATATTTTATTATGCTGAATTGAGGTATGACGGTTTCATTCTCTTTATGCTTTCCATGAGTATGTATCCTTGTGTGTGTGTGTGTGTGTGTGTGTGTGTGTGTGTGTGTGTGTGTGTGTGTGTGTGTGTGTGTGTGTGTGTGTGTGTGTGTGTGCACACACACACACACACACACACACACACACACACACACACAGACAAATCTTAATAACGTGCTAAATAAATTTCCACGGTATCATCCTCTAAATAAGCTAGCTAAATTTGGCTATGCATAAACTATGACATAACTGTAATGTTTTATAACATATTTATATGATGACATACTTGAAATATTGAACTCTAGGACATGTGAAAAATATGTGTTACTAGTACTTTTTTTAATTAATAATAGACAAGTTAGACAGGAAAACCCATTACTAGTATTTATATGATGATGACTAGCTCAAAACTAACAAAGTACCATAGCCTTTTCTTACTTTTGTCATATAAATATAATCTAAGCTATTTATATGATGGCATAGAATATAACATATATTGGCTATGATATTTTCCAAAATATACTTCGACCATTAACACGGTTTAGATTTTGAAATTATCAGTGTTATTTTTATAACCAACTAAATCATAAGAGATTTAACAACCATGGGAAATTTAGCCTTTTAGTATCAACATTTTTTGAATTAAATTTCTTATAATCTATTAATAATTTAGACTATATAATTCCAAATGACTACCTGGAGGTCGATTTATTACAAGGAAAAAAAGGTAGACTTCTAATGCCTGCAAACTCTGTGTCGATATGTAAACATATTGAAGTCATTTTATTTATTTTTTAGCCAGGGTAATAGTGTTGGATCACTAAAAATTACTGAGGCATCAACTAGATTTAGAAGATGTACATTTTGAATTCTTGTAGAGTTTTCATTTCTTTTCCAACATGCTTTTGAGTCAAAGGTGTCACACTAGACTAATGAAAATGTCAACTATAATAAATCACTACACGTTAAATTCTTAGACGTCACTGGAACTCTTCACTAGGCATCATTATTTTATTAGTAGGAAATGACTTTTTATATATTTGCATTATTATTATTTTGGGTAGGTCACCAAATATTCATAATTACAATATCTTATATTCATGTCTGCCAATAAGTTGACCTATTTTTATTATTTGCCTACTACAATTATCAAATCATGGAATATATGTATATATGTCTGCTTTTATTTAGCTCATAGGTTGTGTATGAATAAGGATTTGATAGGCATCATCATACTTTATATTGTCAGTAGGATATTTTCCATGTGTGTTTAATTTTTGGATCATTGATTACCATTTTAGTTGGGGCACTAAATTTAAACATTTCCAACTAATTATTTCCTCTAGTGTGGTTATATTTTATTAAGAGGAGGTAATATTATTATTATTCATAATAAAAGACAGGAACAATATAAGGATAATTCCATCATATCGTATCATATATAATCTATATAATAACCTATGACCAATTGATAGTACGGAGTGTTATCTAGATAGTAATTATCTAGATTGTTTATACATTTCCTTAAATTTTGATTTGATTATTTCATCCTATGTAATGGGGAGGTTATATTATCATTTATATGTGTAATTATATATATATATATATATATATATATATATATATATATATGTATGTATATATATATATATTAGACCAATAGTTGTGGCTAAATATTGATATTAATATATCGTATAACAGACAATTTCCAATAAAGCCCTAATATACTTATCTATTGGTAGTATATATCATACTCTTACGAAGACCTTAGTTGTATAAAATCAAATGTTTGTTTATAAAACAATGTCAATCCATTTGATGTGTAATGATGAAACTAGATCCTTAGAATACTATGAAAATCATAGGACTATACATCAGATACTTTATGAACATTTAGATTGAGAATTAGGTGTTCATATATATGCACAGGGGTGTATTCTTACGATTTTGATTCCATGGGTGGATTATGAACTAGGTAATAAAAAAATTACATATAATTAATGAATGAATTCATGTATTCAAACCCCTAAAAGGGATAGCCAGTGATAGTTGTATTATCTTATGTTTCATATGTGTTGAGTCTTATTTTGTTATATCTACACATGGATTGAGATATGCAATATAAGTACAAGATGTAAACGGTTGTGTAGGTTATATACCTAGGATTGGAGATTGGAGAATGATTTTATTGGGTCATTAGGTGCCCATGGGACCCAAAACTATAATTGTATTAAACAATCTCATAGAAAATAGGATGAGGTGCTTAAATGAAGGTTAAAGTAGGTTTATGAGTTCTACTTAAATGATGGATTGATTATCTATTATATGTATTCTACTTTGAAAACTTATGTACAATACATGTTGGAGTTTTTAAATATGTATAAATTTTTGGTGACATCTGGCATGTTATGGTGCATTGTGATGAGTGCTTACAAATTATGTTACCTTAAATACTAAGTATATAGTTTGAGTTAGGGTATACCTGGGTGGTATAATCCTATGTTTACATGATTCTTATTTTGTATGTGGGTCACTTGATTCTTGAAATTTTAATTTATATTATGTGTTAATATGTATTTGGGAGCCTATCATAAAATGGGATATCATAGATTACTATATTTTAAATGAATGTTGTACCCAAATGGTACATACTATAATTGTTATGCCCAAACTCATATCTACATTTGATTGATTTTATGTATGTGTGTTAGATTTTATTATTATTATGAATAGTAGGTTTGTGACAGTTAGAAGGACTTCATGTGTATGTGCATACAGCCTTGAAAGTTTAACAAATGTTATGATAGTATGTTAGTGTGTTTTGTGGGAACTATGATTTGTTTCGTTTCTTGAATATAAGTTGTGTTTCCTTGTATTTTAGACTACTATATATGACTGATTGTGGAAAAACTAGTAGTTGTGTCTTATAATACTAAACTATGGTAATATGGGTTATCATAGGGTTTAGTGTGTTTGTAAACTAATTGTGGTAATGAAAATTTATATTTAAATGTGTAATTAACCAGATGGTATAAACTATAGTCATTATTTCTAGTATGAGATATAAAATAATGTAAGATTCATTCATATGTTTGATGGAATAAATGTATGCTTCGATTAATCCTACAATTAGCACGATATATGACATATATGATAGTAAGTTACAAATTAAATGAATCTAATGGTTGAATTATATTTGACCAATCTGCATTGCTAATAGGGAGTAGGGAATGAGATGGACTTCACTGGCCTACCAATATCACAATAATAGATTAAGGTAATCCGATCAAGTGGTGTGTATGAATTTGATTGATCTAGATCATTATTATTTAGTATTTGTAAAACTTTGGGCCAAAGTATTTTTAGTGAGACATTATCATTTTATGAGTGTAATTCACATATTTTTATGATATCTTAAAATGGAATGGATTATATGATACACTGCATGTTTAGTTTAGAATCTTACAACACATAGGTACTTGTTTGTCTCTCTAGATTCTCATGCCATCACTATCTACTCATCTGTGAAGGGAGGGACTTTTCTTGATGGGATTAGTGTGGGGGATCATTGGTCCGTGGTTGGTGTAGAAAAATGCTCAAATGATGCTCTCCCTCCCCATAGTAATACTACTTATTGAGATGACACTTGAGATTGCCACGGATACTTGAAGTTCGGGAACTATGCTCTGAGGAAGCCAAGTATATTATTTGTAAATTGTATTATATATACTTATCATTGAATATTGTCATGAGGAGTTTTAATTATTGGTTATTGCATGTTGACTGTGATGATTTTACATTTGTGTCAGCTATGGCTGAGTTGTTATGTTTACCTTCTATGTTTGCATTATGATGTGTACTCTCATGATATTAGAGATCAGTATTATGTGATGGATTATGCTTGTTGATAATATAACCTTGTGTATTTATTATGGTCTCTATAGATTCATATGGTGTAATCTATATTTATTATATGTGTTTAATTAAATAAAAATCACATATTTCTTTGTCTAACCCAATGGGGTTGTTACAAAGGTAGTACATATAGGGACAATGAGAGAGGAAAGTGAGAAGGGACATTGAGAGAGTCTATGACAAGTGTCATCCATCAAAAATAAGTTACAATGATAAGTGGAATATGAAATATCAGTCCTATGACTCTCTTCAATATGTTTTTCTTTGTGTGATGATGATCTTTAAAGGTGGTGTAGGAGTTCTTGGTTGAGAAGTTATAATTCATCTCTTGAATGGATAGTTATAACTTGTAGGCTTGACACATGGCATCTTGGTCTCATTGATAACTTACATGCCATTCAATTACATACAATTCTTCTCCTATATTGGTGAATATGAAATTTGAACTTGGACATATTCTCCTACTAATCCTTATCATTGAAACCTGCAAGTTTATGCCAAAGTTTGCTTAGACCAAAAGATAACAAAGAGAACAAGTCTATTCACATACCAGGTCTGAACCTTGTTTGAATATTTCCACCATGGCTTATCTATCTCATTGGTGTCTTGGATAATATCATATCATCTCATCCTAGTTCATAGACCATCTTCAAATAGTCATTTGTCCTTTAGGTCTATGTAGCCTATTAGCTAGATACTTGGAGATAACTATAATTATTCATGATAGGGAAGCTTTATATGAATTTGAGGATTGTGTAGAGGCTTATCCATGCCTATTAATATTCCACACTTATTTCACAAGTTTCTTAGGTTATTTTAGTGTTTTTAAAAGCCTACTTAGTTGTAATAATGTCTCTTAGAGTCCACACAATGGAAACAAGTTTTGTCACTCATTGATCCCTATACACTAATCCTTCAAAAATTGTCTACAACCATGAGAAAAAAATTGTTCATGAATTTTTAATTCTTATGAGGATATAATTTGATGTATATATGAATTTTATGAAGTTTCTAATACCTTATGTGTCCTTGAGATTGTTTTCCAACATGTACTCTCTCTACAGGAAAGGGATAGTCCTCATCTAGGCCTATTGTGTGACATGAAAAATTGTTATAGAAACATAGAGGCCTCTGATAGTGATTATAAAAGGTCATGAAATCTTTTCCAAATATTTTAATGTCTCCTCCAATGGATAAGAGACTCTTATACCTTCAATCACCATGAAAATTAGTCCAAATGTGCAGTTTCAAACTACATTTCTATGTGTTTATTATTCACATGTGTAAATAATATAGTCCATTAGGTTTCCATGAGACCTACATAGGTAATCAATATTATTACAATTCATTTTAAGTGCATATATCCACCCAAACCACCATTTTCTTATATTGAGCTCCTTAAAGGGTAAAAATGGCAGTTTTAGGTGCTTACCTTATTAATAATTATTCATAAAGTTTAGGACCTCAAATTATGAACTAATGCCAAAAATTTGGAGTAGGGTAGCCTATTAAACATATCTAATATCCATTTAGACCCATGTACTTTGTGGATAGACTGACAACATGAAGAAAGTGCCTTCTTGGGCTTGGTAAGACTATGTGTGTAGGTTGAGAGAGTGTTTTGGCTCAACAAGTCATCCACTTACATGTTTTTTTATTATAAATGACTAAATAAGATCTTAAATATGTGTTAACATGTCTAAAAGTAGTTCCTAGATCATTTTGGATCCTCAAATGGTCCTAAAACCTTATTTGTCCAAACCTAGGGTTTGTTGGCAATCTAGTTGCTCTGACCCTAATGGTCATGTTTTGGTGTTTTATCCTTTTTAAACTAAGTCTAAATACTTTATAAACCCATATAAAGTTATTTTACACATTTAAATATAATTTACACCTAAAATACTACCCAAAACTTGTGTATCTTCTTCATGGTTTTGTGTGCATGCCTGTAGGTCCCTTTTAGGACTAATGTTTTCTCCAACAGGTCCTAGCTCTAACTAATGATCTATTTTCATTACCAGGAGTCTAATCTCATATAAACCTTATTTAACTCCTCATTATTATTCCTTACACTTTTCATGATATCTTAAAATTCAAACATGACTTAGAACCTACATTTCTCTTTACATACTTGTGTATATGTCTATAGTTGTACCCAGTCATACTTATCATGAATATTTACATTGGTTCCCTCATATTTTAACCCTTAAATTTCTTGGGATAAAATTGGTAAGGTTATATGGTGTGTTTTATAACTATTTTCATGTGTGATAAACTCCCCAAATGATCATGAGGCCTTCAAACACCTCAAAACAGGAACTCAAACCTATAGCTCTACATTCCACACTTAGGCTTCATTAAATATCATTCTTGGAATGGATTTATTGTATACATATATGTTAACATGGTTTTAGAGATGGTATATATTTTATTTATGTTTCTATAGGTCTCTCTTCTATGCTTTATTTGAACAAATTAGTTTAAGACCTCCATCATTCTACCATTTAGGTCTACATGATCCACTAGTAAGCTAGTCAAGGAGAACTGTAGATGATATTTATATCATGGGAACTCTATATGGATCTAAGGAATATGTAGATAATTTATATCCCTCAGTTTTCACTTTGGAAACTATTTTATACACTTGGTCATGTTCTTATAGTATTATAAAACCTCATCAGATAGTAAGATGTCCTCCATTCTTAAGCTTCTTAATACCATATTCATGTTAGTGTGCAGTTTGGTACTTTGTAGACCTTGGGGTAATTTTTAATGAATCTACAGAGTTATAGGGGATGGTGAAGATGGATTGAGTCCCTACCAATGAGTCCACAATCCACTTGACTCTTCCATTGACACCAAGACCTTTGTACTCAAGTTTGTAACTTGCCTATCATGGAGCTTTCTTGCCTTTTGACTACTCACACATACCATATGATGGTGGAGGGTGATGTGGGAGGACTGTGTAGACACTTTAAGATCTCACACAACTTATTAATTTCATCCTTTAACTTTAAAACACACTCAAACAAGGGAAAACCATGTTTGTGGGGTTTTAGAAGGGTTTAAGGAGCTATAAACCCTCTTAATGATTTTTCATAAAGGAGAAGACTTCAATCTCTAAACTAAGGCCAAAATTTGGAAGGACATTAGGTTCCCCTTATTTACCTAAGATCTTTGGTTGTAACTCTCTCTCTCTCCTTCATGAACCATCTTCAAATTGTTTGATCTTTTCAAGCTTGCCAAGAACCCAATGGAGGTTTTGAATAGGTTGTATACTTGTTCAGACCTATAACACCCTCCTAAGCATGGATTTGACTTGGGTAAGGTAAGAGGACACTTTCCATTCTTGAAACCTATTATAAAGAGTTCTCATTTACCTTTCAAACTCATAAACCTTCTTGAAACTACCCCATGAAAAAGAAGGGAACCTATAAATTGTGTTATAACTACCAAGGCTGGCATTCTTTGACCATTTTCTACCAACTTCCACATTGAATATCTCTCTATTAACTTCATAATTATCTCCTCCAAGGTCTAATCCACCATATTTGACCTTGAATCCACTTGACAAGCCTTATGGTGCATTGGCAAGGTATGAAATCCCTTTGAGAGGGTTAGTACAAATTATTCTCAAATCAATAAGGTTTAAGACCATAGTTAATGCCTTGTTGTGTGATAATTCCACACTAAAAAAATTATATTTAGACTTACCTAGACCTTATTACTCATGAAAATGGAGATTTGTGCAAGAAAGAGGCTTTGGGAAGGCCTAGACTAAGAAAAACATTGACCTTAACCTCTCCAAAAACTTTAACTTCTTCAAAAGTTCCTTAACCTCTACTAAGACATCATACATTGACCAAATTTCATAAGGAAATGACCTATTAAGTGTCATAGGTTACCAATCTTCATAATACCTTACATGAGACCTTTGAAAACACTCCAAGACCACCTAGCTAGACATCATAAGCTCACAAGACATTGTAGGACAAATCATAGGCATGAAAACGTTGTCAACAAAGTTAAGTTCGATTATAAGAAAAGTTTTGAAATGTAATGGCCTATGGTAGCCATTTTGGATAACAACTACTTCTTCACTCCTCCTCCACTTTGAGGAAGATGGATTTCATTGCCACTACATGGGAAGTCTACTATTGCCCATCCCTATGGAGCCTATCACTATAGGGGAGTGATCTAATTGGTAGTGTTGTTTACCCATCTCTTGGTTTGATTATTATTGTATCATTGATTCCCCCATATCCTATTCAAAATTGTTGAGTAGAACTTGATCCTCCTTATACTGAGCCTTCTTCTTAGAGTGTACAACTACCTAAGGATTATCCACCACCTCCTTTTGGGGTAACAACTTATGCCTAGTTATTTGCATTGTATGTTGTTATTATTTTAAGCTGCTTAGATCTCTTATCATCATGCCTTGTCTATATTTTTTGTTGATGTGAACCAATTTTTTACCAGCATGGAAAGAGGGCCATTAAATTCTACCAACCATTTTATTATTGTAACTATCTTGTATATGTATATATATATATATATATATATATATATATATATATATATATATATATATATATATATATATTACTTATACGTTCTAATATTAAATTTTATGCCTAAGTTACATGCTCGTAATTTTTGTTTTTACAAAATCATGGTCTTTATGGAGTGTGGGGCACTTTGTTCCATAGAACTAAGAAAAAAACCAACAAAGCCACTTATTCTTGCATTTTATTCTCATTCTATAGGGGATTATTATTAAGATAGGATAGGAACATGGTCAATTTTGAATATCAAGTTAGGGTCAAACATGAGAATTTCAAAGTTGTTGACGTAATTTTAAGATTTAGGGACTACAAATTTTACGTTTATTGTTGAGGAATTATTTTCTAATTTTTTAAGTCAGAAGTTAAGAGGGGACAGTGAGCAATAAAATATATTCATCTAGAATCAATCAACTATTATATTGGATGAGAAGTGTCATTAGTGCATCACGCTAAGTTTTGGGGCTTCACACTACCATCTAGATGTCATGTTAGAATGTTAAAATTAATTCTTTTAGAATGTATATCATTTGTTTAATTTATATTTTTCTTTGGTGTATTGAAATGGAGGGAAACTCACATTCTAAATCAATTTAAAATAATAAATTTGAAATGTATTAAAAAAATTATAGATATCAGGGTTTCTAGGACCCCTTCCCGCTAACATAAAAACTTTAAAAATCAACATGGCTTGGCTTGATGTCTAAACCATCAAGGCATCTAACCAACAAACTTCATTTAAAACTAGTTTATTGAAAGTACTCAAATACTCGAGCACTGCACATCAAAAAATAGAATTTATCACAATATAGTACTATTATTACTACATCTCACCCTTTTCTATTCTAAAATGAGAATGAAGTATCCTAGTAGGGGAACTTGGGATGAAACATCCTTTCTTCTTGATGTCAAAATCCAAAACACTTCTTCCATCTAACCTAACCATCTCACAAACTTGAGCATGAGTTGCCTTAAGAGACTTACCCAATTTTGCATCTTCTTCGTTGGGAATTGCTGGAACATTTCCAGAAGGCCAATTTGAATCATAAACTGGAGAAACTATAAGATACTCTTCTTTTGCCTCCTTCTAATATGAAGACTCCACTTTTCGCTTGGAATTTTGACAAGAAGTAGAAAGATGACTAATTTGATAGCATTTCCAGCATCTAAAGAGAAGCCAAGGGTTTGTAACCAACATCACCCATTGACATTTAGTTCAATTTTTTTCAGAATGTCTTTAGATATATCCATGCAAACAAGAACCCTGGAAAAATTTGTTTGTGAGAAATTCAAAGAAGCATCAATTTCCAACAAATCACCTACAAAACCCCCAATAGCTAACAATCCGATTTCTGACCAAAATTAGAGAGGAAGATATAGAAGCCGCACCCAAATGGGTTTGAGAGAAAGGTTTTTAGTCAAAGGATTAAATTCTATAAACTAGGGCTTAAGAAAGAGGAGATGATGATTACAACTCCACGATTTAGCCTATAAAATTTAATTATGATCAGCAAGGTTATCAAAAACCACAATGAAAAAACCTTTGGCACAGGGATAAATCTCCATAGTGCCGTCCAAAATAGATCACCAAGAGTCTGAATGCCATTGATGTAGAGAAGGAAGTGAGGGCCAAAACTTATCAAAACAACAAGCTAAACCCCTTTCTGCATACCGATCCTCACTTCCAACACCATCTCTAGAGCCTCTTCAAATTTCACAACTGAAAAATCCTTAGTCGCTCTCAAAACCCTAAGCTGCTCTCTATGGGTTATCAAATTACCAATAGAGGATCTAGATACATTAAACTCCTGCTTAACAAGGGTAGGTGACTACCTCACCTTTCCTACTCGCATCTTCCCCACCCCCGAGCCTACCAATGCCAATAAAGGATCAGAATTGTTCATCCCATCTAGATGAAAGATCGACACTTACTTGAGCCATTCTTTGTTGACTCTGAGTGTCATTGCTAGTTCATCACTGACCGTAGGTCTCCCTCTCACTCAAGCATTGCCATACCGGACTGTTTGGCTAGAGCCCTTTCCATGGAAGAGTGTGACTTCGACATCGGCGATAATTCCTTTCTTCTACCCATCTTGTCAAGTATTGTATTAAAAAAATATTATCTAATATTAACATGAGGTAAATATGTTGTATATTGATGCACTGATTGTTGAGGATATGATGTGTCATGATGTGATTGATTATTATAAAGTAAAATTTGGATAACTAGTATATTATACTATGACAATTATTTGGTAGTACCGATTCGACTATATAACATTATATGTTTAAAACCCATTTCAATTATTGGTACATATTCCTCTATTGACATTTCTTCCCTAGTATAATTTCAACCAATCAATTATGACATCATCCTAATGACATAAGGATCATGGTATATCCCAAGGATTTATATGTCACTATACAGCAAACCTTCCAATTAATTTAGGGTTCCTTTTGATGTGTATATAAGGATTTTAAATTTGTATTACCAATTCCAAAATGTATAAATTACGTTTACTTGATACGAGATAGTAAAGTAATTTTAAAAATTTATTGTTTGAAGATTTTTTTTTTTGATTTTTTGAACACGAAAGGAATTGAACTCACAAATATATTTATTTACAATTAATAAACCATTATATTTTAATAGAAAAGCTACTTCTATTGTAACATATTTAAGTATATTAAATTTATATATTATTACAAATAAAAATTTTCAACTAATATAAAGTAAAAAATTATATAAAATTTTAATAATCGTAAAAACAATTTTAAAACATATAAATTAAGCATATCCAACTTACATTCTTGTTATAAAGGATAAAGGAGGTTTTTTTTAAAAATTCTTTAAGCGTCACATCTTATAACCATATAAGTCAACATGAAAGCATAAATACAAAAAGGCCACTTGATGATATTGTTTTAAATCCTTTGGATACTTCAGCGTGTTATTTAAATCTTAAATCAAAGACCATGCTCGCTTTTCCCGCTTCGGGCATAGTTATGAGAGATGGGAAACCATAATCAAATGGATATCATATTTATAAATATTTAATTGTATTTGTGTATTATGTGGATTTTTTAATTTTATAATTATTAAAATAATAATTATTTTTGAAAATTAAAATATTTTAAATATATATATGAATTTAATTATTTAAAATATAATCATATAATTAAACTTATTAATAAAAACTTTTAATTATTTGAATTTATATATTACATAGAATTATTGAATTATATAGAATGTCTGTATTTTTATTTATATTTTGGAAATAAATATATAGTAAATATACATTTAAATCGTGCATCTGAGTTGGTTTAATGGTGAAGAATATATGCTTCCAAAAGGGAGGTCACAAGTTTTAATCTTGCAGGGGGTAAGGTATGCACACCTTCGTGAAAAGTATCCACATGCAATGGGCTAACTAGTTCAGTGTTCAATGCGATGGGGATCGATAAATGGTTCGAAATATGTGTTCAATGCGACGAGGCAAGTCAACAGTCCATAGCTGAGGATACTATTTACTGTTGGTTTGGATATTTTGGGTATAAAAATGTTAGCACTCAAAAATTTTGCCAATGAAATGTAGAAGGATTGGTGAAGTGGTTTGAGTATGCTCAACCCCACCCAAGTGTAGACACCTGAAAACTACACATGATATTTTTTGAGGTCATGCTACTTGGAACCCTTATCTGACTTCGTGTCTAGTGGACCACCTAGTTCATTAGACACATTTGCAATGTAACCTTATTAAACCCCCCCTCCACCTAGTGCATCATTTAATTCACCCTTTTTTCACCAAACCTCTTTGACCCCTCAACTGTCAACAGTTTGGATAACCGTCGACGATTGGCCTAACCATCGACGATTAGGTCCCCAATTTTGCTTTAAAAACTCTAAAGCACTATCAACTCTTATGCAAGATCAGTAGCTCCCAAAATGGCAACTTACCTTTAAAACAAGCTTTTAAAAGCTACGAGATTTGGTAACTTCATCCTCGATTAAATTAGTAATTTCCTCTATTGCAAATAGCAACTTCTTATAAAAGAGAAGTGAAAGAGGATCCAAAATTAATCACTTTGCATTCAAGGTCTCTTGCAAGTATCCAGCATCTTTTTAGCAAGCAATATCATTGGTGACTCAAAGCTCTGTCAAAATGACATTCAAAGGCCCAAAGTACTGTTACTCTGGCTGAATCACTCTGGGATTCCCTCACCCAATTTTAGGTATTCTATGCTCATTTTCTTTAATCTACCCTATTCCTAATCTCTTTGATCCATCAGAGTTATCAGTGTTTATTATGACCTTAACCATTGGTGTGTTTAGGGATATGTGTGGCTGACTTGTGGCTTACATACCCCTTTTATTTACTTGTTACATTTCTCTATGTTCTTAGATAGGTCGGCCTATGGAATAACCTTGGCTAAGTAGACTATATATAGGAAGTAGTGGTTAGTCTTTATTCATTATGTTAAGTATTCTACTATTAGTGCCTTGTTGCGGAGGTTGCCCCCTCGAAGTGGATTTGTTATATTATCCAATATTCTATTTTGCTGTCAATTATTTCTGTGTGATCTCTCATATTTGCTTATTTTGTGCGATATAAAATCATTCTATGTGAACATCTAAGTAATTTTATTACAAGTGGTATTAGAGCTTCGATTTGGGCAAGTTTCCTATAGCATTTTTTTTGGATCTGGTGAAGCATGGCTTTTGGGAGCAGTGGGAGTGAAAAGACATAACTTATAATTCAAGAAGAATTAATTTTCTCCATCAGCGCAGTATTGTTTAAAATGCTTTTTTGAAAAAAAAAATTAAAAAGTTTGGAAAAAAGATTTCCCTTTACACAATTGCAGTCGTTGGATTCATCTTGGTGAGACGATTGCAATGGTATATTCTGTCGGTACACTTTTTTGGTACCAAAATTTTTACCCTAGTGCACAAAGGTAGTCATTGGATTCATCTTGACAAGGCAATCAAAATGGTACCATTTATTGGTACACTTATTTTGAGGTAAAAGCCCTCCTAGGGATTGTATATGGTAGGTCCGGGTACTCAGAGAAGAAAAGGGGGTAAGAAACTCCTAAGACTCCTTCTGTCGATGCTATGGAATCTGGAACTTTAGATCTAGCGATTTCTCAACATCAAGCAGACAAAGAACTTGATGAGGCATGATGACTTTATTGTAGTCTAAGCTAATGTTTTAGGGATGTACGAAGAGATTAATGGGGTTCACAATGAATTATAGCATATCACTATGCAATTGGCTACCCTTACATCTCAATTTCAGCCCAACAACCCTCTACTTCAGCATTCAAATCCTCCTCTCAACAACTCCCATGATGGTATGAAACTGATGTTACCAAAATTGGACATGCATAAGTTTGATGGTAAGGATCCTCTCACTTGGATTACCCAAATTGAGAATTTATTTGAGTTGCATCAAACTCCTAGTTCTCAAAAAGTGATAGTGGCATCCTTATATCTAGACCCTGAGCAATTCATTTGGTATCATTGGTTATGTGCTCAAAATAAAAAGAATGGTGCTCCTGTTACATGGTATATTTTCACTTAGAAGTTATTTACTTATTATCAAAATAATGTCTCTGAGAACTATTTCAGCTAATTAGCCAAGCTATGACAAACAAGAACTGTGAAGGATTATATTCATCAGTTTTAAAATCTCTCTTTACGGGTGGAAGATATCACTGAGAAATATTTTACTGACCTATTTTTGGGTGGCCTCAAAGATAGCATCCAATTCTAGGTTCAAATTTTTAACCCAACATCTATATCAGAAGTTATCCCTAGGGCACATATGATAGAAGAAAAAGAGATGGTCAAAAGGAAAACTTTCACTACTGGTCATGATCACAACTTTCTAGCACCATCATTTCCACAACCCAAAAAATTAACACAATGACAAATTGAGGAGAATCAAGCCAAAGGGTTGTGTTATGGTTGTGACAGTAAATGGATCAAAGACCATCATTGTGCTAAAAATAAGTTGTTTTACATTGAAAGTGCCAATGATGATGAAGATGATGAAGTACATGATGAGGATGTAGAAGTTACTAAGGAGGAATATAAATACTCTCAACCTACTATTTATTTTCATTCCCTTTCAGGTATTACTACTCCCCAAACTCTTAAGATGATGGGTTTCCTTAAGAAATAGAAGGTCACTATCTTATTTGATTCTGGGAGCACACACAACTTCATCCACAGTAAGTTGGCTACTCATTTAAACTATTTCATTTATCCAGCTCCAGAAGTTTAGGTTATGATTGCAGATGGTGGTACTATCAACTATTCAAAAAAGGTCATATTATTAAGTTGGCCATGGGAGACTACTTATTGGATTCTTCTATATTTATTATTCCCATGGGTGGAGCAGATATTGTTCTGGGAGTCTAGTGACTCACCACTTTGGGCACTAGTGAGATGAATTTCCAAGAATTATTAATGCATTTTCATTTTGAAAATAGGACATTTGAGCTAAGGGGATTAAGGGCTAAATCTCCACAACTAGTTAGCTCCCATCAAATGGCAGACATTCTCTGTAAGGGTGCTGAGGGATTTGTAGCTCACTTTTTTCCATAGAAGTACAGCCAACTTAGCCATCTCCATCTCTTAATTTGCAACAAGTGATTGATGCCCATTCTATTATTTTTGGTGACATGCCAAAAGGACTTCCACCTAACCACACGCATGATCATGATATCACACTTATTCCTGGTAGTACACCACCCAAGATCAGTCCATATAGGTATCCCTATGCCTAGAAAAGTGAAATTGAAAAGATGGTATAAGAGATGTTGGATGCAGGAATCATTCACCATAGCTAAAGTGAATATTTTTCACCAATTGTCATGGTGAGAAAGAAATATGACACCTAGAGGATGTGCCCTGACTATAGAGAAATCAAAAAGTACACTATCAAAGATAAGTTTCCTATTCCTGTCATTGATGATTTTCTAGATGAATTGAATGGTGCTATTTATTTTACCAAGTTAGATCTGTGTTCTAGGTATCATGAAATTTGGATCCATGATGAAGACATACTCAAAACTGCTTTCAGGACTCATGAGGGCCATTATGAGTTTTTGGTTATGCCTTTTCATCTAAAAAATGCACCATCTACTTTTTAGAGTTTGATGAATACTATTTTTAAGTCATTTTGAGCAAATTTGTTCTAATATTCTTTGATGATATCCTCATTTACAGTAAAAATTGGGAAGACCATTTGCAACATGTGAAATAGGTACTCTCCATTTTGAAACAAAATCAATTGTATGCCAAACCTTCCAAATGTACTTTTGGAGCTTGTGAGGTTAAATATTTGGTTCATCTGGTGTCTTATGAAGGAGTGAAAGTAGATCCTAAAAAAATCCAAGCAATGGTGACTGGCCAATTCTTAAGACACTCAAGCAATTTCAAAGATTTGTGGGGCTAATTGGTTACTATCATAGGTTTGTCAAAAATTATGATAGTATTGCAGCCCCACTCACCTTTTTGTTGAATAAAGACTCCTTTTAGTGGACTGATGCAACTACCCAGGCATTTGAATAATTAAAATTGGCTATGTGCAATACTCCAGTATTGGCCACTCCTAATTTTTCTAAAACTTTTGTGGTTGAATGTAATGCATTTGGGTATGGTATGGGTGATATACTCATGCAAGAAGGCAGACCACTTGCATTTGAAATTCATCAACTAAAGGGTAAAAATTAGCACAAGCCTATCTATGAGAAGGAAATGATGGCCATTTTACATGCAGTCAAACAATGTAGACCTTATTTGATGGGTCTCACTTTCAGGTAAAGACTGATCATTATAGTCTCAAATATTTTTTATAACAATGATTGTCATCTGAAGAATAATAGAAATGGGTAACTAAGATGTTAGGCTATGATTTTGAAATAGTCTACAAAAAATGCAAGAATATTGTGGTGTCAGATGCACTATCTAGAAAATATGAATCAGTTGAGGCATTGCTATGTGCCATAACCATTTTGTAGGTAGATTGGCTAGATGAAGCATGATCAGAATGGGAACATGATATTGCTACCCATGATTTGATTCAAAATATTCATCAAGGTTTAGGTGGATTTGAAAAATTCACATGGAAGGGTAATGCATTATCGTATAAAGATAGATTGTACCTGTGTAAAAATTCTCTTCTTAAACAAAAAATCCTTCAAGAACTTCATGCAACTCCAATTGGGGGTCATTCAGGATTTTTGAAAACCTATCACATAATCAAGTAGGATTTTTTTGGGGAAGATCTCAAGGGGGATGTCTAGAAATAGTGGCTAAATGTATGATCTGTCAACAAAACAAAGGTGAAACCATCAAAACCCCATGTCTTTTATAGCCTTTATCCATCCCTAGCCAATGTTGGGAAGAGGTATTTATGGATTTCATTACATGGTTACCAAGATCTAATGGTCAAAATGTTATCATGGTTATTGTGGATCATCTCAGTAAGTATGCTCATTTTTTTAATTTATCCCAACCATTTGTTATTAGTAAAATAGATGTTGTTTTTCTCAATACAGTTCAAAAATTGCATGGGACCCCTAAGATCATTGTCAATTATAGAGATCCCATTTTTACTAGTAATTTTTGGACTGAGTTATTTACATGTTTGGGCACCCAGTTGGCTCATAGTTCATCCTATCATCCTCAATCTGATGGACAAACTGAGGTAGTCAACAAATGTCTGGAAGGATATCTCTGTTGTTTTGTTTTTGATAAATAAGATAAATGGGTTTATTGGTTACCACTTGTTGAATGGTAGTATATTAATTCTATTCATAGTTCTTCCAAAATGTCTCCTTTTGTGGCACTATATGGATACCACCCTCCATCCATCACTTCTACCTAGAAGGTCCATCCTAAGGTTCATGCAGTTGAAGAACATATTCACCATCAACAGGAGGTCCTTGCAAGTTTGTGTGAAAATTTAGCTATGGCCCAGAATCGCATAAAGTAACAAGCAAATCAACACAGAAGTGAGAGGCATTTTGACATTGGTGATTGGGTATTTATTCACTTGCAACCCTACAAATAGATGTCATTAAAGTAATAACAAAAGGATTACAAGTTATCCCCTAAGTATTATGGGCCTTATTAGATCTTGTATAAAATTGGTAGTGTGGCCTACAAGTTAGAGTTTCCTTCATCCACTTGTATACATCCATGATTTCATGTATTATGCCTAAAGAAAGTAATTGGACACAAATTTTCCATTTAAATATAATTACCAGAATTAGATGAGGAAGGCAGAGTTGTTCTTGATCCTAAGGTGATCTTTCATAGGTGCACCAAGTAGCTACGTTCCTGAGCAATTACAGAGTACCTGATCAAATGGAAGAATCTACCATGTGAATATGTCACTTGGGAGGATGAAGCATTTGTGCAGCAACATCTAGAGTTGCCAAAACATTAAGGGGAACATTATTTTGAAATGGAGTCACTTGTTATGCCCTTAACCATTGGTGTGTCTAGGGATATGTGTGGTCGACTTGTGACTTACATACCTCTTTTATTTACTTGTTACATTTATTTATGTTCTTAGATAGGTCAGCCTATGGAATAACCTTGGCTAAATAGACTATATATAGGAAGTAGTGGTTAGTCTTTATTCATTATGTTAAGTATTCTATTATTAGTAAATTGTTGTGGAGGTTTCCCCCTCGAAGTGGCTTTGATATATTATCTAGTATTTTATTCTGTTTCCAATTATTGTTGTGTGATCTCTCATATTTGTTTATTTTATGTGATATAAAATCATTATGTGAGAACATCTAAGTATTTTCATTATAGTATCTTATTTACACCTTCCTATCTCATAACCAAATCTTTGCCAACCTAAAAACCCAATTTTTACTTTTTATTCTAACCACTACCAAAATTGCATAGGTAATCGCCAATAGTTTCCAAAACCATCGATGGTTTGATTTTACTGTCGACAGTTCCCCTAACCATCGATGGTTCACTATGGCATAATTCTCTAGCAATCTATTTTCTACCCTTTGCCTCAAATAAAACCCCATTTTCTATGTTTCCCTCTTACCATAGAGCCTTCCTTGATTTTTTGGACCAGACCCTGACCGCCTTAGCATAATGTTTAATCATTTTCTCTTAGTAAGAAATTTATCTTTTCTTCTTGGCATATATTTACATTTCTATCATTAAATGCCAGTTTCATTTCTTTTTATCCTTTTAGACTTGATTATCATAAAAAGTGGATTGACAACCTCCTAGAAATCATTACACTTCTTAGATCTAGCCCTTGTTAAGTAATCCACTCAACCAACCATCTAAAAACCCCCTTTCAAATGTTCCTTGTGATTTATAGGTTATTCCTTCCTATCCAAAGAGGATTTCCCAAATTTGTCTCGATTCATGCGTGCACTCTACTAGGTATTCTTCTACACACCCTATTACCATCTTTCTTTTATTTACCTTCAAAATTAAGAAATGAGGAAAATAAATGGAAACATTTTGGCATGCCCGGTGGGACCCTAATTCCCTTTACTCTCTTTATTGTTTTTTCATTGAATGAAATCTAAAAATTTCTTTTTTGGGCTTAAAATAAACCATCTGCATACATCAACTGCTTGCCTATTTTAGTTCACTTAGCTTAATTAAAGGCATCATAATTGAATCATAGTGTACTTATGTTACACAAACCAAATCACTTTCACAAAACAAACATCTAAACATACTTGAGACAAGGCTCAACTAGGATTTCATCACCTAATGTCAACCTTACCCCTTCCTGGCTATCCTACTTGGATTTCACCACCAAGGGGAGAACTAACTCAGCTCTCTAGTTAAGTATAAACTCTGAACTTGATATATTTTGGCTAAGCACCTGACACTCTTATCACTTTAGGATCATGAAGTGAGGGGGTAGGCCCCAATATCAAGCCACATACTAAAGTTCAATATAGATTTTATCTCTTGAGCACCTAAACAACTGAAAACTAGCCATAGATTACCTCTTTAGTACCCAATCTACAAACCAAACTACCTCTTCACACTCTTTAAGGCATAAGCCAAAAGTGATTTAAAAGGAATCCTAGGATAAATGCACTTTTAGTGTATGCATTGATTACTTTGAATTCTTTTTGGTTGCTCTTTGTTTGAGGTGTGAGTTTCATCATAATATTCCCTAATTTCTCATATGATCTTTACTAGACAACAACTAAGAAATCAAACCAACCAACCACTGTCATACTCTTCTTCTTCCATGAAGTACAATTCTAATGATGAGGGTTCACCTCATTTTTCTCCACCTCCTACCAAAATTTTGGTTGTTTATGAGGGAGATGTGGACTTCATTACCTTCCTTGACAATAATCTAGTTGCACTTCAACATTACCTTAACAACTTACCCAATCATACCTCTGTTGCTTTGACCCCTCTAACGAATCTTCCTTATGGTATGCCTCCCCATATTATGGTAGGGGTTACCTTGACCCAAGCCTTGCTAATCCAAGCCTCTTCTTCCAACATCCCATCTACTACCACTACCCAAACCCAATCCAATATTCCAACCTCCAACCAAACACCTCCTACTACACCCCATACTTCACATGTAGGTTCAACTCTACCTATAGTTACATATACTACCCCTACCATGGGGTTATCTTCTACCCCTGATTCTTCCCTTCCCTTTAACTTGACCAATCCACCAGCTTCTAGCCCATTTTAGAATCCAATTCTTTTTATACCTTAAACACTTCCACCTATCAGCACTAGAGTGACTACCCAACCTCAACCTACCCTACCTCTACCTATCATATCAACCATACCTTTGATTCAACCCACATCCATCCCCAAAAAAGTACCTATCACAACCTATCAATATGGTTACATACCTCCCTCCACCCAACCATTTTTGCCAATCAACTCTTATGTGGCACCATCTCAACCTCTCAACACCACTTACCAATATGTGGCCTCTTCAGTGCCTTCTACCATCTATCCTTATATAGTTGCCACTCAACCCCAACAGAATGCACCCATCAATTATGCATCTACCCAACCTCAGCCAGATTTAATTAAGATGCTAATGGAAAAAATGACTAACTTGGAATCATCTATTTTTGGATCTCATAAACTTTTATCTTATGACCAAATTTGCAACAAACCTATTCATCCATCCATTCCCATCCACTCTTATCCTCCTCAATGGGAATTACCTAAATTTTCCAAATTCCAAGGCAAGAAGGATCCCCAACAACATTTGGGAGCATTTGGTCACTCTTCCTTTGAACTTTCCCAATGTATTTATCAGGACCTGCTCTTGATTGGTATAGCTCTCTCCTTACACACTCCATATTCTCCTTCTCCCAATTAGCCCAAATATTTTTAGAACATTTCTTGGTAAAAATAACTAAAAAGGTTTCCATAACTGACCCTATTCTATCAAATAATTTGACGATGAGTCAATTGTTAATTTTGTGGCTAGATGGAGAGGCCTCATCAATCAAATTTCCTTCACCTTACTCTAGCCTAAATTAATTGAAATTTTATGTAGGGGTTGTGTTAAGCATATTGCACCCACTCTTCAAGTTCAAACTTTCTGAATATTTGATGAGGCATTCACCATGGCACAAAAACTTGAAAATCATGCCATTGATGAAGGGAAATTTAAATTGTAGAATAAGAATTCTACTTTCAATCCTAATGACCCTTCATCTACCAAAACCACCAACCAATCCAATACTAAGACAAAAACTTACACAAATTTGGTGGTTCTAAAAACTATCCCACCTCTAATTGTTAATCAATCACATCAAAACAATTCTTCCAAACCTTCTTATCAACAAAATTGAACTCAAAACCATGCCCCTCCAAGACAATATACTCCTATTAGGGAGTCATATGCGTCTATTTTGGATAATATTCTCAAGGCCAACCTTATCCAACTTCCACCAATTAAACCACCCCAACAATTTGATTCTTTTTGCCCCATTCCAGGGTGGTATAACAAAAATGACCATTGTGCCTTTCATCGAACTATTGGACATGATATTAATAGATGTAATACCTTTAAAAGTATTGTCCAAGACCTAATTTATAGTAGAGAGATCACATTTGATAACCCAAATATACCTCCTAACCAATCTCTTGACATTTTTTGTAATCCTTTCCCAAATCACACTCCTTCCACCCAACATCATGACAATAAACCCAAATCATCTAACTCCTATGAGGCACATACAATCAATGTTATTAGTAATGTGCCCATTATTGAGGATATCATTACCTCTATCACCCAAATGGAGGAATCAACTACCTCTCTCACTCCACTTGATGTGTTTATAGCCTTATCTACCCCTCTTTTGGTGGAAACACCCAAGGAGATAACCATTCCTTCAATGACTTCCTCTACCCCTCCAATCTAAGTGGTCAAATTACCTACTTCTTTAGGAAACCAAGCCAAAGAAGAAACCATACCTACATCTCTAATATTATAACCATCTATGCCTTCTTTGGAAGACAATCCCCAAGAAATCATTATCTCATCGACCCAATCACCACCTTTGGAGCCTCCCACTAATGCCAGAACTGAAACCATGCCTTCCACCAAAGATACCAATACTAAAACCATTCCTTATTCTCCACCCAAGGGCTTAATATTTGAGACCAATGATCAAGAAATTACACCCATTTATAATCCGTTCTCTAGGTTAGTCCAAATTTTAGAGTTCACATCCCAACCTAACTTTGATAGAGCCACCTTTGGCATAGACTTGACCTTCCTTATCAAAGCAAATCAAACTCCTCGACTTCATTTAAGCCCACACTTAAACCCATTATTACTACCCCACCAACTAATTCCTCTAAAGTCATAAATAAACCATCTCAACCACCTTCATCTTAAATAGCCACGTCATCTTATGCTTCTTTCACCAAACCAATCAAGAACCTAGGGATTCTTCCCACACCTAGTCACACTCATCCTCCTTTGAGATTGGACTTAACTCCATCAAACCCACCAACACCAAATCCAATTAAGTCCATTAATAAGGAAGGACTACCCAAACCTCCACCATAAAATAGACCCATACCACCTCCTTACAATCTACCTTCTATTTTAGGACCCCATCCTCTACCATTCATGTTACCTATTCTTATTTTAAGAAACCATCTCCTTTTTCTTTACTTGTGACTACCAAAACCTCTAATTATTCATCATTCCTAACCAACCTATCCCCATTTACCTTCCCACCTATAACCAAACCTTCGTCATCAAAAACTTTTGCATTTAAGTCTCCAACCCCCAAGCTGATCATATCCAAGAAAGCCCAACCAAAACCCCCAACTAAGATCATTCCTCCAACTACAACTTCCATGAAAAAGCCTAGGCCTAATAAATTTTTCACCCCTCGAATCCAAAACCCCTTACCTACAAAAGCTTTGCTATAATCTTTCACAACTATTTTGCAAAGGTTGTTACAAACTTCTTCTATTAGATTGCCTCCAATTAAACCTTCTAATCCTACCCATCATAAACCAAGCTAGTTCAATGATAATTTGATCTATCTTTACCATAGGACTCCTAGACATGATATGAAGAATTGTAAATCTCTCTAAACACTTGTTCATAGTCTTTTAGATGAAGATGATCTATTACAGTAACCACCATTGAGCCCAACATCTACTCCACTACCTAATCAACCTATCCAACAAGCACGTACTCCCTTACTCCCACCTAAGAGTGAAGAAGATTAATCAAAGCAAATATCAAGTCCCCTTATCCACACCATTCATATGGTTACCCATTCTTGAGCCCAACAGAAGGATAAGGGGAAAACCAATGTAACAATCCCCTAGACTTACCCTTTGAACTCCCAACCTACCAACCAAACCTAATCATCTCCATATCCACCCTCACAACCCTCAAAACCCAAAGTCTCCATTTTGGGAGCTCCACCTCCCAACCTTACTCCTTTTATCCAACATCTCATGCTGAAACAACTTCACTAGACACCGGTGCAAATGAATCTTTATGATCTAATCAACACTTTGCCTCAACATCATCAAGCGTTAATGGAGGCTTTACATTCCATAGAGGTTCAACCCAATGATCCACAACATCTTGCATCCTTTTTTAGGGCCATTTTCCAAGCCACCTTGTCACCTTTCAGGGTTCAAAAATACCACCTTTTCATACCAAAGATCATGATCCCCCACTCTTTATCATATCATACATCAATCAAACCCATGTCAAAAGGGTGATTATTGATGGAGGAGATAGTATTAACATCATCTCCTCTCATACGTATGACCAAATTTAACTCCCCACAAACATCATGTCTAAGAGTACAGTGGTTCTTTGTTATTTTAATGATAGTCTAGCTACCACCTTAGGGACTATGGTGCTCCATATCTATTTGGGGCCATGAACTATTCCCAATATATTTTACATTGTCAAGGATGAAAAAAATGTGTTTTAACTTTTCAAGGGTTCCTCTCCTATTATGGGAAAAAATAGCCCAATTTTTGTATGGTTTGGTTAGAGAAGAATGAGAGAGAGTGGGCAGGTCATATTACTTATAGAATAGAATAGTTCCAATATAATGTGTTACTCAAATGACCTTAGATTCATGCAATGGGTTACATCCCTTCCATCTTACATTGACACATCAAATTTGAGTATGAGGCATAAGTTATTACAATCAAAGTTGATCCTAGTCCATTTGCCTCCTACAATATGACATATCAGCCTAATGATGTTCTTTTTCCTCCTTCACCCACCTTACAACTTGTTTCTAATCAAACCACCTCATCCCCTACCATTGGTAAAATTTCCCCCCATCATAATGATGAAGCATCCACTAGCTCATTTATTCCTTCATCACAAATTCTGGTGGAAGACCCCCTATAGTGAACATTTCAATGACTCTCGCTGGGGGAATATCTCCTTCTTGTATTAGATGCCTTCTCTACTCTGCATGAATATGGGAATCTTCAAAATGACCCTTCTTATGATCCCAACATCAACACCATTATCCCCTTTGGGATTCCCAATAATCAAATGAATTTCATCTATGGGGGACTTGATTTGCCACTTCTAGCTCCCAATACCACTCCATGTGTCTAACCCTTTACCTCTGACTTTTCTTACCTAAGAAACCTAGCCTTTTCCAAAACCTACCTTTATCAATGTTCTTGGAAGGGATTTGGCTTTGGCCTCTATGAGCAAGGACCACATGAATTTCCCGTTATTAAAACCCAGAAAACTTGTGAGTTCTTTGGTCTCAGGTTCAAACCACCAAAAGAGCCCACATCACCAAAACCCATTGCTACCACTACCAATGATATTACATCCTCACCAACCCCATATTCCCAATTTGAATACTTAAACATCATCCCATCTAACTTTTTTTATCAAAAATATTAGTTTAGTCCCCCTGACCTATCACAAGGATGACCAAACTAAAACCTTTCCTTTCATTCATTTGGAAATGATCAAGCATGACTCTCCCACCATCAACACCATCCAACATCAATATGACAATTCTATTCTCACCTAACTTAGTGTGGGGGATTCCTCTATCCATAGATGTCTCCCTCCTAAAAACCAAATAATCCATTGATATAAACTTAGGAACTCGAGAGGATCCTCGTATTGTCAAAATTGGCCAATGTTTAACCCCCAAAGAGGAACAAGATTACCCTTATTTGCTTTGTAACCATGGCATAACATTTGCTTGGTCCTATCAAGACATTCTTGGAATTGATCCTTCTATTTCTCTCCATAACATCATCACCCATCCTGAGGCTAAGCTAGTTTGACAAAAACTTCATCGTATGCATCCTTGTATATCTCTTCTCATCAAAGAAATTTAATGTCTTTTATCTTTTAACTTCATCCAACCCATTGACTATCCACACTGAGTTTCTATTATTGTTCCCATCACCAAACCCATAGGGGACCTTTGCCTCTGCATTGACTGTCATGACCTTAATCTCACCTACCTGAAAGATGCCTTTCCTCTACCTAATATCGACTAACTTGGTGATATCATGACTAGTCATGAAATGTTATCTCTCATGGATAGTTTCTCAATATATAATCAGATCTTGATTTCCCTTAAATATCATCATAAAACTTCTTTTATCACCCCATGGGGAACCTTATGCTATAGGTGCATGCCCTTTGGACTAAATAATACATGGGCAACCTATCAGTGGGCCATGACCTATATATTTCATGACCTCATCCATAAAATTATAGAAGATTATGTGGATGATCTACTCAAGAAATCTAAGCATCACCAGGACCACCTAACTATTCTCACCATCATATTCAAATGACTAATTCACTATCATGTCTAGCTCAATCCAAAGAAATGCATCTTTGAAGTCCTATCAAGCAAATTCCTTGGATTCATCATCTCTCTACATAGAATTGAAATAGACCCCACCAAGGTCAAAGCCATTTTGGAGATGCCACCTCCTACCAACCTTACCCAAATCCATATCCTGTAAGGAAAACTTTAATCCATTTGATTTTTCATCTCCTAACTATCAACAAGTGCCAACCCTTCCACCACCTCTTAAAGAAGGATGTTTCTTTTAAGTGGACCAAAGAATGCCAAAAATCCTTTGAATCAATCAAGGAGTAGCTTCTATATCCACCTATCCTCACTCCTCCTAAGGATGATCAACCCTTTTACCTATATATCTTTTACATAGACCATTTCTTCAGCATAATGCTTGTGCATATTGATGAATAGAATAAAGATCAGGCCATCTATTACATCAGCCACACCCTAATTGAATATGAAACATGATATACCCATACAAAAAAAATTGCTTTGCCTTAGTCTTCATATCCTCCAAGCTTCATCATTATCTTCTTAATCACAAAACCTATGTCATTATTAACACTGACCCTCTCAAGTATATGCACTCTAAGCCATATCAAAACCAACGTATGGCTAAGTGGCTCATAATTTTAGCAGAGTTTGATCTTGAATTCTTACCACAAAAGTCCATTAAATGATAGGTCATTGCTAACCAATTAGCGGAAGCTCCTCTACTTGATAATCAACCAATACCTCTTACCTTTCCCAGTGAGTCTATTGCAACTCTTTCCCAAGAGGAAGCCCCCCATTAGATGACCATTTTTTTTATGGCTTAAAGTGCCAAAATGGTGGGGGTGCCAAAATAATCCTCATTCCCCTTAATGGAGAACCACTTCCTCTTTCTTTTAAACTTGACTTTGATTGTACCAATAATGTAGCTGAATACAAAGCCTTAGTCATAGGTCTTCAAACTGCCCTAGCCTTAGGAATCAAAATAATTAATATCTTTGAAGACTCCTAGTTGGTCATCAACTAGGTTAATGGATCTTATCAGTGTAAAAATCATGTCTTCTTGAATTACAAACAACTCGTAGATGTGATTTTGGCATCATTTGATCATTACATTATCTAATCCATCCCTCGATCAACCAATAAAATTGTGGACACAATGTCATCCCTTTCATCCCAAATTCCATCTCAACCTACCAAGTCCAAACTATTTATCACCATCCACCATTTCATCACACCATATTATATTATCTCTAATATTCCTACCATTTATAGAGTGGAAACATCATCTTCTAACACTTGGTATGATCAAAAATTCAATTACCTTAACCTTAGCATTCTCCCTTTTGATCTTTCAAAGAATGCCCATAGGGATTTTACCCAGGGTACCTCTCCTTACACCATTATAGGAGGAATCCTTTACAAATGAGGTTTTGATGGCATCCTTCTCTATTTTATTCATAGTCATGAGGCTTCTCATGCCATCAAGGAAATCCATGATGGCATCTGTAGGGGACATTTTAGTGGCCTAGATATTGCCAAACATATTTTTTGCTTAGGCTACTATTGGCCCACACTTAATCAAGATTATTGTGACTATGTCAATAAGTGCATCAAGTGTCAATAACATGCTAACATTAATCATGAACCTCCCCATGGTCTTCAAGTATCTCAAGATTATTGTCCCTTCTCACAATGGGGCCTTGACCTTATTGGGGAAATCAACCTTCTTGGCAATGACATCAATATATCATCACTGCCATGAAATATTTTATCAAATGGGTGGAAGCCATCCCACTTATATCAACCAAATCCAAAAATATCATTGATTTTGTCAATCACCACATTATTTTCCACTTCAGTATTCCCCATAAAATCATCACTGATAATGGCAAGTCCTTCAAAAACAAAAAAGTCCAAGAGCTTTGTGACACTTTCAGCATCAATTTAAGCTTTTCCTTGTCTTATCATCCACAAGACAATAGACAAGTAGAAGCTTCCAACAAAACCCTCATCAAAATGCTCACAAAGGTGTTCATTGCTTTTGGTCAGGATTGGCACCTCCATATCCCCTTTTCTGTATGGACCTATCGCACTAGTATCTGAACCGCTATGGGTACAACACCTTTCTCTCTCATCTTTAGAGCTGACGCAATATTTCCTCTTGAATTCCAAATTCCATCACTTCATATATCCTTGCATGAAATTATCTCTAAAAGTGACTATTGTCAAGAATGCCTCACATGCCTAGAGATTCTTAACGAGCATCACCTTGCCATGCTCAATCATCTTCATGTCCATCAAGATCAAATCAAGCACACATATAACAAACATTTGAAAAAATAAGAATTCAACATCGGAGACCTCATCCTTACAGAAAATCAACATGTCACTAACATGGAGAAGACCAAGAAAGGTAAGTTTGATTTTAACTAGCTAGGACCCTACATTATAACCCATAAGTATGGATATGGTGCTTACTATTTTTCCTCTCTCAAAGGCAAACCAGAACTTGAGCCTATCAATGCTTCACATTTGCATCCTTTCTGTTATTGAAATAGGATCAAACTTACTTCTGTGTCTAATTTAAGCTCATCCCTTGGTTCATGAGACCTTTTTCCCCCTCTCACCTACATTTTCCTTTTCCTATTGGGAATAATTGACTACAACATAAAACTATGTGATTCATCCATCACATATAAAACCTGATCTTAAATATGGGTACCCTAACTCTACCCATAATATGGTTCTCATGGATACTTTTCATCTTTCTATAGATGGGATCCCATGATCAGTTGTTTCTCAACCCATCCCCTTCATTTACCAAATAACCTTTTGTGCTAAAGTCTTACCTCCATATGGGTGGACCTTTAAGCCTAAGAAGACTTGTCCATGTCTGAATTCACATTCAAAATCATAGTATTGTAGACTATTCCCTTGAAGGATATCTACTTAATAATTCAAAGATGCTTAAAAATAGATTGCTCCCTTGAAGGATAGCTATAAAATAAAATTGTAGACCACTCCCTTAAAGGATGGCTAAGCAATAATCATTCAAATCTTCTCGCATCGATCAACTTTAACAACTTACTAAAATAGCAAAAGAAATAAACAAAGCTCTGTCAAAATCCCAATAAAGCTACAATCGGCTCTTAGACATGCCATCGGTAGACTTCCCACATCGATCAGTCTACATAATATCCCATTATGTCGTAATCGGCTCCTATACATGGCATTGATAGACTTCCTACATTGATCAGTCTACATAATAAGGCATGGACTTGTCTATTATAACTCTTTGGCCACCTATAGAAGGGTAAAGCTAACCCACATCAGGTTACCACTTAACATTCACTCCTCCATGAACTCAAGGGACTATGAGTTTACTTGATACAAAGTGATCAAGACACCCATGTTCTCAATCAAAGCATGCTATTATGAATCACTCGATGGGATTGTGTCCACTAAGTCAATCCCAATATGGTTTCTTATTGTTAGGTTATTGATAATTAGAGCAAACTCTTCTTTATCCATTTCTTGGAACATGTGAACATGTGTGTCTTTCTTTATTTTCTTTCCACATGTTCAAACATTCTCATGACCAAAACAATCTTGCACCCTCTCCTCCCAATCCCACTCACATCAACACAATCACATTGTACCAATACCAATCCCAAAATATTATCACATCAATTCAAACCTATCCACTATGCTATCAAATCATACTAATAAAACATTATCTCAATGCATCACCCAAAATATCATATCATCATCATCCATTGTTTAAACTAATTTAAATTAAAATAGTCCAATCAACACATTATCATCATCATGCCTCAACTAGCCAATCAACATAAACATAATCATAACCAAAAATACTCATGAAATAATCATAATCATACATCAACATCAATATCTTAATCAACATAATTATAACCATAATAACATCATCATCATCATACTTAAACTAACAGATCATAAACAACAATCATGATTTTAATAATCAAAATCAACATCACATCGTAATCCTCATTACCATAATCATAAACATCATCATAATCATAATATGAATAATCATAAACAACATCAGCATCCTAATCTACATGATTAGCATGAGCATAAACATCATCATATTATAAAAATAATACATGTCACAATATGTGTCTCTCTCATATATACATCTCACCTCATCAACATGCAGGTTGGTATCAAAATATGTACCAAAATATACATCATACAAGTATCATATCTCAAGGCCCTAGGGTACTAGAACCCCTTGCACCTACCCCACCATCTAGTGGTGGACCTCTTGATGCACTTGCCTACACTATAGTCAATGCCCACAGACCTAGTGTAGCTACTGTTGGACCCCCAACCAGGTTGGCCCTATACTCCCCATATCTCATTACATCTGGTAGATGGGCTAGCACCATAGCCTCATAATATTTGAGCTCTTGCATGGTGGCCAAATTTTTGTGACCTTAGAGTTGAGTCAGTTGATCCTCCTACTATTGTGGTCACCCTACTTCTCTATCTTAAAGAGTCCCTCTCCTATGTGACCAACTCAAAAGTGGATCTTGTCTAATTATACTCACCCATCAGAGTAGCAACCTATCCCTGTAAAGTGACTATTTATGCCTAAAAAACTATCACCTATCCCTGTAAACCTATCAATTGGGACTATGCCACTGTAAGGGATATCATTATCTAGTCGTTTGGTCCTCCACCCCGTACTTGTGTAGGATCAACATCCATGGATTGTTGGCCCCTATCTCCTCATCCAAAATTTGTGGCCCCATACCTATCCTGGTACCATCCCATGTATCCATCACTCACTCCCACATCATCTATGGGAGCTCTCACTGGAAGCTCCTCATAATCCAACATAATAGAATCCAGTTATAGCTCTGGTAGTGAGAACTCTACCTCCTCCCTCTTATATCAAGAAACATATAGTGGAATATCCTATGCTAGCTTGAATTGCCTTTAGACTCAATTTACTGGGATGTGCTCATTCTCTCCATCCTATCTACCATAAACCCACCACTAACTCTACAATGATAGCATGTTGTACCTATAACCTATCTAGTGGGGCCAACTCACATAAGGCCTCCATATAATGTCTACCACCACTAAGCCCTCCAAAGCATCTCTGAACCAATTTATATCTTTGGTTCCACCATTAGCTCCTAAAAGTGCATAATCACCTCACCACCTCATGAAACCAACATTGTAGTTATTCAGTGCATATCCATCTCAGGGTAGCTCAAGTGGTCATAGTACCCATATGTGCTCATATGCCAACAATGGAGCACAAAGGTTGACACTGACTCCATATCATCTTCACGCCCTAAAGGCCTAGAGTTCCATATATATCTATACCAATAACATTAGGGCCCATCTCAAAACCATCATCTCCATAAGCATCTTTGTCAGCACTCCTAATAGTAGACATGGAAACTAGTTGCTACTAGAATCTAGCACCACAAAACATGATATACCCATCATCATCATCATAGTTAGAAGGCATCTATCTTGTGGGGCCCTCTGGTATAATGACCCATAACATACTCTACTCATATGGTACCTAGCTTGGGTCTAGTCAATTCCATAAATCAGATCCATGAAGTAATCCCTCTCATCACTTTCAACATGGTAGATCGGCTCCCCCAGATCAAAAGCAACATAATCCTATGGACGTCATCCAATAGTATAGATATCTCCCCAATAGGTAATAAGAATGTGTTTATGGTAGGATCCCATATCCTAATGAGTGCCACAATCATTACCACATCTCATGATAGGTATTGGTAATGCCTCATGGCCCCTAAGCCCACATCTTCCATCTACCTCCACTCGGCATCTATCATCCCATCTTAAACCTTGGAAAATATCTTTAAGACTTGATCCCTCATCTAAATATGCTCTTGGGCCTACAAAATAATCATATTAGTGTTAAGCCTTCTACTCTAACCTCTACTACCCAACAAACACCCTTTACCTTTATCAAGCACTTTTTCCCATATTAACCTACAACCTCTTCCTATACTACACTCTTTTGTATTTATACCTACTTAACACTTTCTCCCATTTACAATCTCCTTTCTACACTACGTATTTCCCACCTACACATCTTTTACCTACATCTAGTCACTTACCCATTGGTCATCTTTGCCAACCACTGACGGTTTATGGAACCGTCGATGGTCCCTAGACCCCTTTTGACCCCTGGGGTTGACCATTGATGGTTGGATTGAGCCATCAATGGTCACTATGTGTGACCACCAGTGGCAAAACCCTATCGTCTGGCCTTCCTAAAAATAACCCTAATTGACTCTATAACACAAAAATACATTTATTATTACCCTATTCAACCCTTTTCACCTACCCCCATTCCACCAATTTCATTTTTACCAAGATTTTTGACCATTTTAGCACAACCTAAGTTTAGGGCATCCTGGCCTGGGCTTATGGGTTTTTAACTAATAATACGCTACTTCCCCCTACCAATAATAACTTTATCTTTTTATTACACCTATTTTACCAATTTTAAAATAAGACCTACCTCAGTCCATGATCGATGGCATGGACGAAGCCCTCGCATCACTACTTGATCGCATCCTTATCCTCCCTCCATCTGTTGAACACTCAAACACACACATTAACCTAATCACCACTCTCTACCTCAGCAAGCTCCACACTCCACATAACAATCCAAATCGCTCAATTGATAGACACTATTCACCAAGGTCAACATTGAGTAACAATATTTCTTGTTTTTAATTTTTACTACATGAATTTTTAGGGTTTTACCCTAACCATCAACGGTTAGGGAAACCATCGATGGTTGACCCTCGGGGCACCCTAACCATTGATGGTTAGGGTCCTCACCTTTTTTTACACTTTCAAAAAGTAACCCTTCCTCCTCAACCAAAACATATCTAAAACTACATTTGGCCTGAAGTTCCTTCTAGATACTCTATCCATAGAACTATGTAGGTAGCATCCACTCACCTAGTGTAGTTGGAGTCAGCTCAACCACCCCTCACCCAATCCCCAACCCACCATCTATTATGCCATGTCCACCTCAGTGTTAATTGATCTTGACCAGACCACTTTGCATGTTTTGTGATGCCTCTGCATGTACTTTGACCACTCTGACCAATTTTGCCAATGTTGACCATTTAAACTTTGCACTACCTAACCACTTGTGTTGTTTCACAGGGGTACTTCCTAACCTAGATACCTATGACCCACACCAACCTTGTCTGGATGGCTTGATAGGCATAACCTAATCAGCTATGACCAATGCTATGGATCGGTTACCCCCTCTTATCTTTCTAGATCCTGAACATATTTTGAACAACATTGGCACTTTTGGTCTTTGTGTGATCTTGACTATCTCTCTTAGTCATATTTAGTTCACAGGTTCACATCTTGAGTGCCCCAAATTTTTTATATATAACCCACCTTATGAACACCCATTTACCCTTTTATCAAATCTTGACCTGATTTCACTTTTACCTCACTCGTATCCTGGTTTGAGGGAAAATACCTCCTCCCACACTTGAGGCAACTAGACCTAGACCTTGATTAGTGTTCTATTTTCATTCTATAGCTTGATTAAAGCTACACAGCAAAAAGGGGCAAAACGTAGACACCTAAAAATTGTACATGATAGTTTTTGAGGTCATACTACTTCAGATCCTTATCAGGTCTTGTGTTTAGTGGACCACCTAGTTCATTAGACACATTTTTAATTTAACCTTATTAAACCCCCCTCCACCTAACACATCATTTAATTCACCCTTTTTTCACCAAACCTCTTTGACCCCTTGACCATCCAAACCGTCGATGGTTAGGCCCCCAATTTTGCTTTAAAAACTTTAAATCACTGCCAGCTCTTGTGCGAGATTAATATCTCCTAAAATTGCAACTTAGTTTTAAACAAACTTTTAAAAGCTATGAGATTTGGCAACTTCATCCTTGATCAAATTAGTAATTTCCTCTATTGCGAATAACAACTTCTTATAAAAGAGAAGGAAGTGAAAAAGGATCCAGAATCAAACACTTTACATTCAAGGTCTCTTATAGGTATCTAACATCCTTTTAGCAATAAATATCATTGGTGACTAAAAGCTCTATCAAAATCACATTCGAAGGCCCAAAGTACCATTACTCTGGTCGAATCACTTTGGGATTCCCTCACCCAATTTCAAGTATTCTATGCTCATTTACTATAATCTATCATATTCCTAATCCTTCTGATCCATCAGAGTTATCAATATCTTATTTCAACCTTCCTATCTCATAACCAAACCTCTGCTAGCATAAAAACTTAGTCTATACTTTCATTTTTGACCACTACTAGAATTTCACAAGTAATCATCGATGATTTTCCCAACTATTGATGATTTGCCTTAAGCACCAATGGTTCCCCTAACCACCAATGGTTCATTGTGGCATAATTCTCCAGCAAGTTATTTTTTGCCCTTTGCCTCAAATTAAACCCCACTTTCAATGTTTCCCTCTGACCACAAAACCTTCCTTGATTTTTTGGACCAGACCTTGACCACCTTAGCATAACGTTTAATCATTTTTTCTTAGTAAGCAATTTATCTTTTCTTCCTGGCATATATTTACATTGCTATCATTGAATGTAAGTTTCATTTATTTTTATCCTTTTAGACTTGATTGTCATAAAAAGTGGATTGATAGCCTCCTAAAAAGCATTACGTTTCTTGGATCTAGCCCCTACTAGGCAATCCACTCAATCAACCATCTAACAACCCCCTTTTAATTGTCCCTTGTGATTTATAGGTTATTCCTTGCTAGCCAAAGAGGAGTGCCCACATTCATCTAGATTCACATGGGCACTCTACCAGGTATTCTTCTACACACCCTATTACCAACTTTATTTTATTTACTTTCAAAATTAAGAAATGAGGAAAATAAATGGAAATACCAAGTTCGAATCTCAGAGGGTGTTTATAAGTTGGATGTGGGCATTTACTTGATGGTTTTAATGTGATCAAAGTGTTAGCAATTTATAATAGTTCTATAGTTTTCTCAGGGACTAGGCCCCTGATTTGTGCCCTAGAACCAGTTATAGCTCCGGTCAAAAGCTAGCACCGAGCAAAAAAAAATGGTATACATTTAAATCAGTGAGTTTTTAAAGTTAAGAAATCACGAATAAAGGGCATCCATGCTGTCAAAATTATCTAGAGTATGATCTTGGCCTTAACCGCTTGACTCTCTATGTCAAGCATCTAGAGGGATTTGTACCTTGGTGGATGTATATAAGCAATCATCATCCTCACCGATTATACATAACTCCTTCGACAGTTTATACATTTTAATTGTGAGAATTAATATTATTCTTAGAAATGAGATTTGATACCTATTTTATTTATTTTGTTTTGTCATCTTTTACAATTAAAAGTTTTCAATATGTTTATAATCTATTATATTAAATAAACATATAGTGGATTTACAATATTGAGTAAGTATATATTTGAATTAGTGAGTTCATGTGGCTAAGCAATTACGAGTAAAGAGAATCTATGCCATTAAAATTATTTAACATATCCTGAACTTAATCGTTTGACTCTCTGTATCGAGTATTAGAGGGATTTGTATCTTGGTGGATGGATATAAATAACTATCATCCTTACCAATTGGACTACAATCTTTTTGATAGTTTATACATTTTAATTGTGAGAATTAATATTATTTTTAAAATTTTGATTTGATACCTATTTTACCTATTTTATACTGTCATCCTTCATAATTAAAATTTTCAATATTTTTATAGTCTATTAAATTAAATATAAATATTTAAAAAAAAAACTATGAATATTATTTTTGATCTTCGTGTTTCGAATCAATATACGTAATTCATCATCAAGAATGATTTTTTTTTCCAAAAATATGTGGGCTACTCATGTTATCGTGTGGGCTAATTAAAATATTTTAACTATATATGAATATAAATTTTTATAATATAATTAAAATTATTAGTAAATTTTTTTAATTGTTTGATTTTATATATTATTTAAGATTATTGAATTATATAAAATGTTTGTATCTTTGTTTATATTTTGGAAATAAATACATAATAAGTATACATTTAAATTGTACATTTGAATTAATTTAATGGTGAAGAACATGTGCTCTTAAAAGGAAGGTCACAAGTTTTAATCCTGTAGGGGGTAAGGTATGCACACTTTTGTGAAAAGTGTCCACATGTAATGGGCTAACCGGTTCGGTGTTCAATACGATAGGGGTCGATAAGTGGCTTGAACCCTGTGTTCAATGCGATGAGGCAAGTCCACAATCCATAGCTAGGGATACTATTCACCGCTGGTTTGGACATTCCAAGATTAAAAATGTCAGCACTCAAAAAAATTGCCAATAAGATGTAGAAGGATTGGTGAAGTGGTTTGGTTGTGCCCAGACCCACCCAAGTTTGAATCTCAGAGGGCGTTTATAAGTTGGATGTGGTTGTTTACTCGATGGTTTCAATTTGATTAAAGTGTTAGTCGTTTATAATGGTTCTATAGTTCTCTTGAAAACTGGGCCCCTGGTTTGTGCCCCAAAATTGGTTATAGCTCCAGTCAAAAGCTAGCACCGAGCAACAAAAAAAAGGTATATATTTAAATCAGTGAGTTTTTAAAGTTAAGCAATCACGAGTAAAAAGACATCGATACTATCAAAATTATCTAGGGTATGATCCTGGCCTTAACTACTTGACTCTCTATGTCAAGTATCTAGAGGGATTTGTACCTTGGTGGATGGATATAAGCAACCATCATCCTCACCGATTATACTACAACTCTTTCAATAGTTTATACATTTTAATTGTGAGAATCAATATTATTCTTAGAAATGAGATTTGATACCTATTTTATTTATTTTGTTTTGTCGTCATTCACAATTAAAAGTTTTAATATTTTTATAATCTATCAAATTAAATAAATATATAGTGGATTTACAATATTGAGTAAATATATAGTTTAAATCAATGAGTTCATGTGGCTAAGGAGTTAAGAATAAGGAGCATTTATGCCATTAAAATTATTCAAGATACAAACTTGGACTTCACCGCTTGATTCTCTATATTGAGTATTTAAAAGGATTTGTACTTTGGTGGATGGATATAAATAACCATCATCCTCACCAATTGAACTAAAATCTTTTTGCTAGTTTATACATTTCAATCGTGAGAATTAATATTATTTTTAAAATTTTGATTTGATACTTATTTTATCTATTTTACACTGTTATCCTTCACAATTAAAAATTTCAATATTTTTATAGTCTAGTAAATTAAATATAATTTTAAAAAAATAAACTATGAACATTATTTTTTTATCTTCGTGTTTCAAATCAATATATGTAATTCATCATCAAAAATATATATATTTTTTTTCGAAAATCTGTGGGCAGCTCGTGTGATTTTGTGGGCTAATCACATTAAATAATATTTGCTAACCTCGACAACCCACATGGGCAAATTGACCATATGTCACTAAAATATTAATAAATGTTAAAACAAGGTGTTCGGGGTGCCGGCCTTTTAAATGGAGGAGCGTAGAAAATTGGGAAATCATAACGACGGATGATAATCAATGATAACGCCCCCACTTGCGGACTCATCGTACGGACTTGACAGTCCCGTGACATTGCGGCTGCCTAGACTCTCTTATCTGCTTACATCAGTCCACGTCATTAATTAATTTTATAGATGGATGGGCCCCCATAGACAAGCGGCTAACTAACTTGCAAAAACATATAACGATGGTTCATATTTGATGTGCTATGCATATGGATTTAAAAAGTTGGTAATCAAGTGAATTGTAGTTCAACGATTACAATAATGGTGTAAAAGATGTTGTCTAACCATCTATTAAGATATAAATCTTAAGAGATACTAAAAAAGAATGAGGTCAAGATCATACCTCAAAAGAATTTTTTGCAAAATAGATACCCCTTAATTCTTGGTACCAAGTCAAAGAAGCATTTTATATACCTAATCCATGTAAAAGCAATGTTTCAATTAAAACAAATGGGACTAAAACACTCTTGAAATGTATTTTTTTAGTAGTACTAGTTGTCATTGCTCTTCAAACAACTCACGACCAAACCAAACTCTTACATTTCTAAGAGTATTACTATATTTTGAATTGATATCTATGCAATCAAATTATGCCACATAAGTAGGGTTTTATTGTTTTTAGTGAGCTCTTCTTCAAATACTTTTACATGTGTGTAGACAAGGTAAATTAGCCCATGACATCAATAAAGCGTGCTCTCCACAAGGTTCAATATTTTGGTCATGTCTGGAGCCTATGAGATTGTAATCAAGGTGGTAATACTTTTTTACTATCATTTTGAAGGTCGGGATCGTGTCTTGTGAGAATTTGGCAGAATGGATACCCCTCAATTCTTGGCACTAAATTGAAGAAGCATTTTATATACATAATTCATGTAAATGCAAAATTTCAATAAAAAAATGGCTAAAGCGCTCTTAAAACACTTTTTATAATTGTAATAGCTTTGTCACTACTCTTCAAACAACTAAAGGCCAAACCAAGCTCTTACATTTCTAACAATATTATTGCATTTTGAATTGATATCTATGCAATTAAATTATGCCACATAAGTATGGGTTTCATTATTTTTAGTGAGCTCTTCTTCAAATAATTTTACATGTGCACAAATAAGGTAAATTAGCCCATGACATCAATAAAGCACACTGTCCACAATATTCACTATTTCGGTTATGTGTGGAGCCTATGAGCTTGTAGTCAGGGCGGTAATATTTTTTTATTATGATTTTGGAGGTCAATGATTCGAGTTTCAACATGATTGCATATTGGTTAGCCGCCTCCTATTTTTACAAGGTCCATGGTTATGGTGCCCATAAATGCCTAGTTGATGGTTTGGACAAGGACCTTTGATAAATGCAAGTTTTTATTTTTTCGCTATCTTGCAATTAAATTTTGATTTCCATTGTCAAATTTTCATGAATGTCTTTGGATATTTAAATATTCAAAAGACATTTCTAAACTCCCATTTTTATTTTATTGTTATGGTTTTAAAATTTTAATTAAGTTTGATTTACTATTTTAAATTTAGTTAAATGTGTATGAATATTTATATTGCAATTTGATTGAAATCCACTTATCTATTTGTTTTGATGAAAAGTGGTTTAGGTCAACAATACTACACTAATCTTGCAAAATGGGTGCAAAAGATAAATTTGACCTAGAAATACAACAATATAGAAAAAGAAACAAATTTGAAATATGAAAGCCATTAGTATAGTTTATTTTCTTTTTTAATCAATCTTCCAATTGTAAAATTGACACACGAGTGTTTCTCTAACAATGAAAAACACTTAAATAGATGGCTTATAGATTCAGATCTAGATGTATTATGCATGTGTATGCTTGTCTAAATACATTGGTGCACTCATTCATTTATAAAATTCTTGGATTCAAATCGAGACTTTATTGGTGCAAAAATAAACATTTTGAAAAGTGGGAAGACCGATAAATAGATCATAATAAACCAAACAAACCAAAATAAGGGTTAAATGGAACCTAAAAAGATTGATTAAAAAGGTAGTGGTACATTGCTTGTCAAGGAGGAAAAAAATACAAAATAGTGTTTCGAACATTCTGAGAATATAAAAGATCATACTAAAAAAAATATATTGTTTTGTAGATTTTAAATTATTTTAGATTAAATGAAAATGTTACAATTATCCTAAAATATATTTAATATAAAATTTAAAAAAAATATAAAACACAAATAAAATTTATAACACCAAAAAAAACACATTAATAAAATTTTAATCAAAACCAATAATTGACAAATAAATAAACATATTAATATTATAGAAAATAACTAATTCTAAATGAAAATTAGATTTCAACACTTCAATACCTCACACATAACGGTGTGAAATTTTATAGAATAAAATAAATAAATATAATTTAGAATCTAAATATGTTCTCCATAACTTCACACTTATTTTATGTCATCAAATCGTTGCCACAAAGGGGTACACACCATTCCTTCCATTGATGTATTAATTAAGTTGTGGTATGGCATTTGATGGATTGCATGCAAAATCGATTAATGTTATGTATTGTATTGTATTTGTCGTGGGATAGCTTCTTGCTATATGAAGATATGGTGGGAATATAATTATATTTTAATATCAATTTATAGTTAATGATTAGTTTAGTCATAATCAAATTTCAAATGTATATATAAAGTGTATTTGAATTGACATATTAATCGATTTGAAATATTAATATATTTTACACATTTGTAACATAAGAATGTTGAAATGGAAAATATATTAATTTTCAAGTGATAAATCATTATGTTAGTTGGAGATATAATTATATTATATTATTGATCTTATTAGTGCAAGGATCATAGAATATTAAGATTATATTAGATATATCTGATTTAAGATAATAGGAATTCTTTAAAAATTTATTATAAAGATTTTTTTTAATTTAAATTATAAAAAAAGAGAGGAGGTGGAGCAAACAAACATCTTGATTTCTAATTAATTAACCAACAATAAATATTTACTAAGTGGGTTGCTATCATTATGACATCATCTCGCTTATTATAACGATCATGTTATATTGGTTTTATATATTATTATTATAAACTAAGCCTTTCAATTGATATAGAAATTAATTTTTTTAATTAATATTAAATTTTAAGAATTGTAGAAGTAATTTTGAAATGTGCAAATTAAGTGTATCTAATTTGAGATAATAACATAACATGCATATAAACATGTTGTAAAGAGATTTTTGAGTTTTCTAGCATAACTTATTACAATCATATAGAAGTCAAGATGATAGGATAAGGAAACGTTATTTAACACAAGTAAGACAAAACTTCTTATCGAAATAGAATCATGATAAAATTTAAATTTTATTGAATATATATAAAAGTAGTTTTAAATAGTGAACCCTTTGTTTTGTATAATATTCTAATATCTGATACATACAGAGAATCAAATGTAAAGAGCCGACTCGAACTTGTAATTTGGATGTTAAAAAACTATCTCCCATATCTTTAAAGTCAAACATAAGTTAGGTATGATTGTTGAGTGTTCAAAACCTTTCTCCCACCTCTTTGAAGGTCAAACACAAGGTAGGTATGATTGAAGTGGTAACATAAGCTAAATAAGAAAATGTGAAAAAACATGCGCACACGCTTGAGGCTCAGAATCATATTATTTCAATGTTTTATATCAAATGGATAACCTGATTTACCGGACATAACTTTCCAAAGTCCATGCGCTTTGCCAACCATAATGGCCGATGTTACATGGGGGCTACTCGGAGGGTGGTTCTCCTCTCCTCTCCCTCCCTACAACCCACGTGGGACCAGGGGGCGGGTGGGCCGGCTAAGTTGAGAAGCCGCACGTGGGCAAACCATGACTAATTGCACCTTTGTCGCTAAATAATTCATAATCATGTAACGGACTGGTTCGGCTGACCGCTGCGTGGAGATTTTTTTTTCAAAAAAAACAGCGGCGACAATGAATGATAACCAATGATTACGGCCGTGGTTTTGTCTCCCGGAACGTCGGCAGGGTAGCGTGGCCACTTGCGGTGATCGTGCGGGATTCGACAGTCCCGTGACATTTGGGCCTAAATCCGATTGCGTCTATCAGTTTTTCTGCTCGATAGCAGGGGCCACCGCGCATGACCCCTTCACATGCACATTTCCTGCTTGTTTGTTTTGGATCTCCAACTGCTAATTTTTCTTTTTAAATTATTCGTTTCTTGGTCTTCCTCGTCATTATTATTCTTCCTTGTCCTCATCAAATGGTCAATGATCCACTATAATTGTTGCCCCTTCTCTTACAAATTCTCCCCTCATCCGCCACGGTGTTCAATCACAGAGAATCATAAGAGTTTGCCATGGGCGTGGATCAGGATTGCGATACAGAGCTGGGTTTAGGCATAAGGAGTCATTATAATGGCGGCGCCGCTACATCTCCTATTCGGTTGGATCTGCTTCCGTTATCTCCTGTCCCTCGTGATTCGTCTTCTTTACAGGTTTTTCCACGCGCCAAGAATTCTTCAGGTAAAAGAGGCCTTTCTCTTGTGAAAGAAAATTGTTTTGATTTAGATTTTATGGTATTCTTAGACGTGGGGTGTAACTGCAGATCAAGGATCGGCAATGTCAGGGCATGCCAGTAAATTGCCTCCTGCAACCTGCTGTTCTAACCAGCATGGCGATACCCATAACAGTAATATGGTGTCGTCGGCTAATAGCACCCTGTCGTCTTTCCGTGTGGATTCCAACGTCATCAAGAGAAAACGCGATGGCGTCGTAGTGAAGGATTTTGATGCGGAGAAAGTATATTGCAGGGCTGGCGAGGAAGAAGAAGAGGGTAGTGGTGGGACAAGGAAGAAGCTCAGACTCTCAAAACAACAGTCTGTACTTTTGGAAGAAAGCTTCAAACAAAACAGCACTCTCAATCCTGTTAGTATGTTATTCATTAACATCGAAGTTAAGTTAAGTCAAGTTTAATCAGTGCTTAGAAATTAGTTGATTTTAGTTGCTTAACCAATCCCTTTTTTTAATATTTAATTTTTTTTTGGGTATAACTTTTAAATGATTGATTGAGAATATGGACCCCACTTATTTGTAAGTGCTGATGTTAATACCTATTGACTACAGGTTAACATAGTGTCCACAATGTAAATGAAACTGGTCATTTAGTAGAATAAATTGCCCTGATAGTAAGCAGCAATCTTAAACCTGTTGACGCCCTGCCAACATCAAATTTTACCAACCAAAAGTGTTAAGCATTCAGATCCTTAGATTTAATCCCATCACCTCTCATTCTCTACTGCACCACCCCCAAAATGCTCTCCCTGCACGCACGATATGTATTGCGATTGACAGGGACTTTATTTATTAATTAACAAGTCCAGAGCTGCCCTATTTTTTTGTCTTTTATGTTCAGGTAGGGTCGCACAGTGTTTGCGCTTACTGGTTCAGCTCTTTCGAATTGTGTAATTCACGCGAATTACTTCTCAATTTAGTTTGGAGAGAATTTAAAAAATAAAAAATTAAAAAACAATTTTTTATTTTTTAATCTATATATTTGTTGGTTACATGCTTTCATAAGAGGGATGCTCATTATGTTCTAATGGTGTGTGAGCAGAAGCAAAAGCAAGCGTTGGCGAAGCACTTGAATCTTCGCCCTCGACAAGTCGAAGTTTGGTTTCAAAATAGGAGGGCAAGGTAACATCTTCTCTTATAAATGCTTTAACATTATGCATCATGGATTAGATCACAGCTTCTCCATTAATTAATACGATTGAATTATATTTACTTGATAAACTTTTCAGGACCAAGCTTAAGCAAACCGAAGTGGACTGTGAATTCTTAAAAGGGTGCTACCAGTCGTTAACAGAGGAGAACAAAAGACTGCAGAGAGAGTTATTAGAACTGAGATCTCTAAAACTTGCAGCAGCAGCGTCACCCTTGTACATGCAATTTCCTTCACCAACTTTAACCATGTGTCCTTCCTGCGAAAGGGTTGTAACCTCTGATAACACGAAGCCTAGTTTTACTACTATGCAAAAAACATACTTCCATCCTTCATATACCCATTCTTCCTCGGTAACCTGTTGAAAATATAGTTATGTGTACAGTTTATACTTCATATTTCTGTTTGTCTCTGCCGAGGCCGCCTGCGGATTTATTGAGGAGGTGCTGCACTCGAATGAATGTTAGGTGGATTTCTGAGGGACACCCATCAATAGGAAATGGAGTTATAACAGTTTGACTGTGAACATGCTGTAATTTATTTGTAATATATTAATAATTGTATTGCACATGTAGCCCACGTGTTTTGGTCAAACGGATTAGGTTTATTGAACTGTCTCCTATCAAAAGTACACCGACTTGCAGGTTTGTGCAACATGATCTGATTCTGTATATTTAATTTAATTTAGATATTAATGTCACATATGCTCAAGAATGATTTATGGGATGGAGGAACATATTACATGAATTGAATATAATAAGGAAGTGTTAAAAATATTTTCAAAAGAAATGAAAAGAGAAAAAATATTATGAGAGAAAATGATTTTATTATTTGAAAGTTCAAGATTGTAAATTAGTAAAATGTATGTTGTTTTATAAATTTGTACAAGTTGTATATGTATGTGGTTTTAAAATATTTTTAAAGTATATTTACTTGTGTGAAAACATTTATTTAAGTGTTTTTTTATCGAGGTTGAAATATTTTGTAGATAAATAAGACCAAATATTTATGGTCTTTATACCAAATGAAACTCCTCAAATAATTATGGGAATCTCTAAAAAGATAACGATACCTTCCACGAATCTTATAGTAGATGGGGTACTTGAATACAAAATACTCCACTTTCAAATTCTAAAAAACATTATTGGTATATACACTCAACGTGTAGAAGATTATGATCATATTCCATTCCGAATTGATGATAACAAAGACATAACACATTACTAATATAAATTTAATATTAATGTAGTATTGAAAATTAATTTTACATTAAAATGATATTCACTTTACAAACTAGGCATAATCACATTAAACAATTACTTGAACTTAATTTTCAAAATAAAATAAAATATAACTACAATCACAAATAAATGGCAAAAGCGGTTTTAAAAAGAATATATAGTCATTAGAAAGAGATGGTGAGAAATAAGTTCCAACAATGAAGCCAACAAAATCCATAAAATTTTGGATAAATATAAATTATTTTTCCAGTGCACTCTTTTAGTAACATCACTACAAACTTCTAGAAACGTCATGTAATGGTTCAAAAAAAATGCTTGTAGGCAAAATATGATTTGGCAATCATGTTTGTCTATTCCAAGGTTCCAAAAAACTTGCTTCTTTTCCAAAATTTTGCACATATCTCTTAGAAACTATTTTCCACAACCTCAAAAAACCAACACTGACAAAAAAAAATCAGGGAATATTTTGAGGGTATGTGTTATCCCTCAATTATTATCAACCACTTAGGCCTAGATTTTTTTTGGAAATCAATACCCAATGCAAGTCAATAAGCAATCCATGAATATAAGGCCTACTCCTATATGACTTTCCATGCTAGAATGAATGCTTTACAAAGGAAATAAATGCTTCAAAATTTTATTCAATTATATTCTAAACACTAAAATTAAATTTTCTTTCACTTTCACAATAAATTATTTTAATAAATGTGTGCCTACTCTTTATAAATTTCATGTTCACTTTTTTTTTCATTTAACATATGCAATAATGTACTTGTGTATTTATATAATCCTCAAATTCAAATTAAGACCATATCGATACACAAGATGACATATAATTGACAAGAAAGGCCAAAAAATCAAGGACACATGGCATGTTGGACCAAAAAAATGCACACAAGGGTCCATCCCAGAATTTTACATTGTACAATTTTAAGAAAAAAATACATCCAAAAAAAATATGGAAAGGATGAGAGATAAATAAATGAGAGAAAAAAGAACTGGGTGACAACCAAAAATATTATGAAAACACACTAATAAGAACCTTACCTAAATTGATAATCGACAAAGACATAATTAACTTAGAATAATATAGTTCTACAACTATTAACTACCTTGGATGAGAATTAGGTGTTTACAAAATTTCCCTTTTTGATGTGTGTGGATGCACATATATAAAAGTAAAACAAACCTATAGATATAAAGACACTGCTTTGATCTCTTAAAAAATTATAATAGTTATTGAAGTCAATATCAGAATAATAATGTACTAAAATTCAAAAGGACATAGAGATCACTTGATTTCTATGGTAGAGGGAATTGGAGATCCTAGAATGGATATCCACACTCATATATCTAGAGATATATAACCATATTCCCCTGAAACTTTATGAAGAACACGTGCGCTATGAAATAAGTACTTAAACAATGACCAATTTATTGAAATCAACAAAATGAGAACTGAAACTTATTGCACATAGTTTTGGTTGGTGGCTTGATAAAATTTCCAATGTGAATCTTCAACATATTTTAATTATTTTGATTATCCTAAGATTCATGTAAAAATAATATATACATATATAAGTGTTTATAAATATATGTTATTGAAATCCAAAAAATAAAAATTTGAAATGATGTACTTGGTGTCAATGGACATTGTGATTGTACTCCTATATGAGTTTATTGCCTATGAGAATATGAGCCAAATACGAATGCCATTATATAAATCTAAGTCTTAGAACTTATTTTAAATCAAGAATAAATTCTTGAATACAAATTTTAGTAGCAAAAATAATATTGTGTAAGTAAATGTGATTTAATAAAAAAGAGTATATTTAAAAATTACTTAGACATATCATATATGTTGGGAAATGGTTTCATGTGTTGGACATGTCTCAAAACATCAATCTATAACTTCTCTCACATAAAGGAAAAATATAATATAAAAATGACTTGATATATAAGATTTGAATATAAGAATATATATAATTTTTATTTCCTATTTTGAAATTAGGATTAAACCTATATAACACATATCTCAAAATAAATTATTTGCACACATTACTAATATAAGAAATAAAATAATGATGTCTAATATAATAAGATGTGATCATTAAAACATGTATGTCATAGATATATTTTCCTAGTTAAACTTATAATGTAATATATGTAAGCATAAATGTAATATGTTTTGAAAAAAGAAAAAAATACAAAAAAAATAGAAGAACAATAATAATATTCTACAAGTGGAACACATGTGAGCAATATATATACCAATATACAAGTATATATTCTAATATACAAGTAGTGTGGTGACATATATTTACCTTTTTAAACCTTCCTTGCTAAATTTTGGAGTTTTTTATTTGGTTTTGTCTCTCCTTTGTAATTACTACTATCTTCTAAATATACTTCTTGATGAAATTTAGTTGATAGTTAATTTTATATAAGATAAAAAACAAAGTAGGAGAGAATAAAATTAAAAACTAAGAGAACCTACCACATGTTCGGTAAACTTAATAAACTAGGTAAAACATAATATGTGATAACATAGTGTGTTTTTTACCAAAAAAACTAAGATAATTCATTATACAATTTTTATAAGAATAGTTCAGATTAATTACTTAGAAGATATATATATATATATATATATATATATATATATATATATATATATATATATATATTGTGACTTGTTTAACATCCCCACAAATTTTGTATGATAAACTTTTTTATTTTTATTGGAAAACACATTATGTTCTAACGTATTATGCCTTGTTTAGTTTATTAAGTTTACCAACTATGTGGTGGATTTTCTTAGGTTTTTGTTGTTGTCTCCAATATTTTACTATATGTTTTATGCAAAAATATATATATATATATATATATATATATATATATATATATATATATATATATATATATATATATTTGCATAAAACATATAGTAAAATATTGGAGACAACAACAAAAACCTAAGAAAATCCACCACATAGTTGGTAAACTTAATAAACTAAACAAGGCATAATACGTTAGAACATAATGTGTTTTCCAATAAAAATAAAAAAGTTTATCATACAAAATTTGTGGGGATGTTAAACAAGTCACAATATATGATCAAACAAGCCATCATTCTTTTTTACTTATGGATAATTATATTTTTTTATGTGTTATGTCTTATGAAGTTTTAGTATTTTTATTGTAAATATATATATATATATATATATATATATATATATATATATATATATTTTAAATATTTTTAATCAAATGTATGTGATAAAGAAGAAGCAGTAATGACCATATTAAAATTTCATAATTTTTTAAAATAAAATTATTATTACTATAATTTTGTATTTTCTCATTATTTAGGATGCTCCTTTAAACTCAAGTTTATATTTTAATTTACATGGAAATTCTTTATGTAAGGGATTTCATCAAGTTAAAAATCATTTAAATAATCCAAATGTCCCTTTGCTGGCCATGCATAATTTTTTGATATAATACATATCTTTGTATGTGCCAATACAATTAAATGAACATAGGCTTCCAAACATTCATAGGCAAGGCATAATATATGATAACATAATATATTTTCGAGTAAAGTCTTAAGCTAAGATATAATAAAATTTGAATTTATGATCAAGTATATTTTCATTTATATAAGTACATATAAATTATTAATAAGTGTGTATATGATCTTTAAAAATGATAAAAACAAGCTTGTAACGTAATATAACATGTAGTTATGAACTCTCTATTTCAATTCGGTTTATTAATTTGAAAATCTACAAAAAAAAATATATCAGGGCAATACTTTTGAAAAATTAAATAAAACAACTCAAAAATCACATGGATTAGAGTATAAAATTGCAAAGATGAGAAAAAATTCATTCAAAATTCAAAATATGAATTAAAAAAAGGAATGAGATATATTTAATATAACATTAATGATTATGAATTTTCAAAGTACGATATTTTGGTTAATAATATACAATTAAGATACATTTCTCTATATATTTTTTCAATAAATGTTATCCTTTTCTATATAATTTGTTATATGATTAGAAAGTTTTTGGTAAAATACTTTTTATAATATATCCTTTGACATGAAGTTGAGTTTTGTGATCCATTTGAATAATTTTTTACTCAAATGTCTATCTTTTTAGAACTTCCTTGACCATTCTTTTTGACCTTCTTGTAAAATGAGCTCAAGAACAAGGTTCTTATCAAGAAACTCGACAAATAGCTCTATTTTTCTTCTAAATGATAAGATGTGTTTTTTAGTAAAAACTTCCAAAATCCATAATGCAGGGATAACTTTTACTTATAAAGAAGACAATTATAGTTATATAGAAGATGAAAATAAAAAAATACATCAGTTACACTTGTCAAAATATAAATCAATATAAACAACAAAAATTAATTAAAAAACCTTATTTTTGAAACTTAAGCAATTTCAACCCTCTTGAATCCCAGTTTTTTTTGGAATTTAAGTTCATTTAATAAATTGATTATTAAAAATTATATTTTTTGAGGTAAAATAAAATACACCTTAAGATAATATGATGTATTCTTTAACGACTTAATATCAATAGTTTATTATATTATAAGTAAAAAAACCAAATTTAATAGTTACATTGTAACAAAGTATGATCATAGAAATGCCGTGCTTATTTTTTAAAATTTAGATTAAATTTAGTCCATTGAAAATGAAATGACAAGATTCTTCACTTAATTAAATTTAGTCCAACTACTTCCTATAGTATGTAAAGAATCATAGAAGCTTGGCACATAATACTTAGTGGTAATCTTTGTTTACGACTATAGTTTAGTACCTTGAATTCGTAGAAAAATGAAATGCAACAGCAAGGAAACACACATGAAAATGATACAAAATGAAAAGAAAGAGATATAAAATCATAATGCCATGAAATCCAATTTAAAATGAAAAATAAAAATTCAAATGGACATATGTCCCTAAAAATAATAGTAAAATCTTGCACAAGAATGCAATGCAACAACAAGAAAAAACTTCCACAAAACTCAACATAGAAACCCTAAATATTTTGCACGCAGAGAAATAATACAAAAACAAAGAAAATGAATTACATTAATTGATGGCATTTTTATCTCCCATCATTGGATATTCTGACATATGTTACCAGGATGAGGTAACATACATGTAATATGTTGTTTAAGTTTTTATAGTAAGAAATGGTAGAGTAGATGATGGGTATTAAGTGAAACAATGACAAACATAGTTAATATGGCTCCTCTAAAGTAATTGATCAAACATAGGGTGGATATAAGAGGTTCAAGCTTGCTTTACAAAGAGGTTAGAAACAACATTGATGGCTTACACACATGTAAAGAAAAAAAAGGTCCGCTTTGAAGCTCCCTTTCAATGATGTCAAAGGGCCAAGGCTCATGTTTTACGCACATGAAAGTTCAGAGCCTTGCAAAAATTTGTTTATGTGATATGAATATATTGAATAAAAATATATAATGTTTTTTGGAAAAATAAAAATATATAATGTTTTTTTGAAAATGTGCATGCTTTGAAAGCATTGGACTAGACAAAAACTTGTAGCAAAGCATGCACGACCAAACAAAAGCCGACTTCCCTTATGTTTAAGTGCGCTTCTCTATAATGTTACACACATGATGAAGGGTGAGCGCACAGTGAAACACAACAAAATTTTAAATCCATACACGTGAGTGCATTTTTGACCCCCTTCTGCACACATGAAAAATAAACGAAGCAAAAACCCCATACATTTCTCATGTTACATGGCATAATATAATAAATTGAAGCCATAAAAATTTATTTAATTTTATTGGAATCTGTGCTGTCAGAAAGAAGCTCAGGGCCGGCTTGGGCAACAACAAACCCTACTGCAATGCCCATAATGGTCGAACCTAAGGCACCCTCGAATGCATTTCTAAGACGATTTTTATGGGCATGTGCACGAAGAATGCATCATGTGCATAGGGAATAAAAAAAGTCTAAAAAGTAGATATTTGAACCCCTTTAACAATTCTATAAAAAATTATGACTAATTGACCCTTACTCGAACCTTTGTCTCTAAATTATTTATAATCAAACTCACGGACCGGGACCACTGGCCGGCCTTTGAAATTGACGATTCTTATATAATCAAATGAGGGGAGTAAATTGGAACATTAAAAAAGTCGTCGACAACTGATGATTGTGGGTATTTGCTTGTCTTCCCGGGAGCCGGCAAGGTAACGTGGCCACTTGCTTGCGTTGATCGTGCTGGAGTCGACAGTCCCGTGACATTTCGACCCAAATACGGTTGCGTGTTCGTCTCTTCATGTCCACGTCATTTATGCACTGCCCAATGCGCACGAGGCCTTCACATGAACAAATTTACTAATAACTATAATTTTATTTTTTTAATAATAGTCGAACGGTCAATAATCCACCTGGCCCTCCCTCTCCTACAAATTCCCCCAAATCTCGCATGGCGTTCTACCAATCTGCCATTCACCTTTTCCTCGGAGTTGCAGAGAATTATATGTTCTCAAGTTTGGTCTTGCAGTCTTTCTAAGCAATGGGTGCGAATGATCAGGAATGCGATACAGAGCTCGGCCTAGGTATCAGGGGGCATTTTAATGGCCGCCCTTCGAGTCCTCCTCAGTTAGATCTGATTCCGTTAGCTTGTGTGTTTCGCGATTCGTCTTCTTTACAGATTTTTCCATGCACCAACAATTCATCAGGTAAATTGGTGTTTGGTGTACTAATAAATCAACCTTCTTCAAAATAGTATGAGAAAATTCATTTAGGACTCCGTTCTTTTTTAATATCTACTGCAACTCAAACGAATTATTTTGATTTTGATTTTATGGTATTCTAAGACGTGGAGTATATTTGCAGATGAAGGATCGGCGAAGTCAGGGCATGCCAATAAATTCCCTCTTGCAACCTGCTGTTCTAACCAATACGAGGATACCCATAACAATAATTATAATATGGTGTCCTCGGCTAACAGCACCGGATCGTGTTTCCATGCGGATTCCAACGTCATCGACCCCGAAGCCGCAGTAGGCATCAAGAGAAAACGCGATGGCGTTACAGAGAAGGATTTTGAGGGGGAGAGAGCATATTGTAGGGTTAGTGAGGAAGAAGAGGAGGGTAGTGGCGGTACAAGGAAGAAGCTCAGACTCTTAAAACAACAGTCTGCTTTTTTGGAAGAAAACTTCAAACAAAACAGCACTCTCAATCCTGTAAGTGTGCTATTCACCTCATCCCAACTTATGGTGTGCAAATTTGATGAAAAGAGGTTTACTCCAAATTGCTCTAGATTTGATGAGAAAATTGTTGGTGGGTGGTTGTTATAGCCGATTTTAATGTGCAATTTATGTGAATTAGTTCTTATTTTAATTTCGAGGGAATGATTTGATTTTAAAACGGCATAAGCATCTATAATTAGTTACTGCACTTCTTGATATTATCTATGATTCATTATCATTCATTCTTCTTTTTCTTGATGAAGGATCATGGATAGTGATTAGAAACATGAGGATAAAAAATTAATACAATTATTTTCAAAGCCAAAACATTGATTTATATAGATTGGGAAAACATTAAATCTCTGATATTGTAGAATCGAAAATGAAACTTTAATTAACCTATTGAACGTGACTTAAGCTAATTGTTTTCTCTTTGATGTACAGAAGCAAAAGCAAGCGTTGGCCAAGCACTTGAATCTTAGCCCTCGACAAGTTGAAGTTTGGTTCCAAAATAGGAGAGCAAGGTAACAATCCTCCCCTACAAATGATTTGACATCGTCAATCATGAATCATGGATGAGATCGCAGCTTCTCTATTATTTGATGCGACTGAAACTGAATTTACTTGATAAACTTTGCAGGACCAAGCTTAAGCAAACCGAAGTGGACTGCGAATTCTTAAAAGGGTGTTACGAGTCGTTAACAGAGGAGAACAAAAGACTGCAGAGAGAGTTATTAGAATTGAGATCTCTAAAACTTGCAGCAGCAGCGTCACCCTTGTACATGCAATTTCCTTCACCAACTTTAACCATGTGTCCTTCCTGTGAAAGGGTTGTAACCTCTGATAACACTAGGCCTTTTACTTCTGTGCAGAAAACATATTTCCATCCTTCGTATACTCATTCTTCCTCAGTAGCCTGTTGAAAATACAGTTATATGTACAGTTTTTACTTCATATTTTTGTTTGAATATGCTGAGGCCGCCTCCAGATTTATTGAGGAGGTGTTGCACTCGATTGACTGTAAATCAAGTCACAGATAGATGTTCATAGGATTTCTGAATGCCATCAATTAATTTAAGAAATTCTACGAATTTGATGTAATCTTTAGGCTTTTCGATCTCATGGATATAATTAAAACCGTTTCGTTTCATTTCAAAGATTATGTTATAGGTTATTTGTAATTGAGATTGAAGTTAGTGTGAAATGTTTGTGCCATTTGTGGATGTGTCCTGCAATTTCCGGCCATTTACGGCCTGAAGCACTAAAAAACAGGCTGCAAACCGTCAATTTACATGCTCAATTGCGATGACACGAAAAAGCACATAATGATTACGTCGCACATGTAGCCCACGTGTTGTGGTCAAATGGGTTTGGGCATAATTGAACCGTGCACCGACTTGCAGTGTATTGGGACAAATGATTGCGTGGAAAGTGAACCGTGCAAGATGCCCTTTTATATGATTGGACGGTGGACTAAGGATAAGGTGCATGCATCTTCAGCCCACTTTTTAATCTTTGTTTTGTGCACGCACATCTCTCATACACTCATTATATCCATCTCCATCTCCATCTCCATCTCCATCTCCATACATACATTGCACATTACCAAAAAAAAAAAATGCAAAATGCCGTCTTACTTGAGGGGTGCCCACCTCCGGATGTTGTTATTAGTATTGGATTGGAATTGAATAATAGTGACCTAATCTGAATTTAAAAAATTAGTGTATGCAGAACATAATAAATAAATAAAGTGCATAATAAATAATAAAAAAAGTGCATATTAAATTGAAAGAATTTAATGTGAAAATGTAAGAACATTTATTACAAATTTTAAAATATAATCAAATAAATTTGAAGCATTTTTAGAGAGTTATTATTTTATATTTTTTAAGTGAGTATAAAATTGAAAATATTTATATTTATATTATGATTTTAAAAATTGACTACAGACGTCTTTACCTCTTTTTTTATTGGGTTGTTGCAACGGTAAAGGGTAGATAGATCTAATACATGTTGATTTTTATTTATTTTTACTTGGAAGCTTTTCTTTTACGTTATGGGAGGCATGGTTGTCTCTTTAGTGCCAATTTTTATAGAATATTTAGTTTATAATAATCTAATAGTTTCCATCTTTCTTTATACTTATTTTTCGATTTACATTATTAACTAGTGATATTTGAGAAGTGTTATATACTTTGTAACATTTTTATCAAATTTTTTAAAAAAAACTACATATATTTCTTATTTTAATTGTATTTTTATATTATTTTGATCTTAATTTAGAAATGTCTTGAAAAATCCCTTCATATTGATTATATTTTCCAATCACATTGATCACTCAAATATATTCAGACACAAATATTATTTTTTAATTTTAAAATAACATTCTTTATATCAATCAACCTTTAAAAAATATCAGAAATTACAATAAATCAAAAAAATATAAAATCATTATCAAACACCTTAATTTGGTGCTTTGGCATGGATTCATAATTATTAATAAATTGATCTATGTTCTATATCGATATTTTGTTCAATGCTATTTAAAAGAAATGAATTATCATTTTGTTACAAAGATATAACAAGTTTAGGATTTGTAAGTTATGATGGTGTTACAGACTAGGGAGGACTTGTGACATGTTTTTCATCTTAAACTTTCTTTTTACATTTTTTTTTTAACTTTCTATACTTTTTGTTTACCAAGGAGGGGTCAACGACATCCATATTGATTATTTTCTCTAAAAGTTATAACTATTTATCTTTGTTTTCAAAGGGGCTTGCTTTTCTTCCCGCTGCTCATGTACCTTAATACATGTAATATTGACATCTTAAAAAACTCTTTCTACAATGAATAGAAAGTTTATTTTGGTTGAATTTTTTTTCCATATATTTAATATTTCTTATATTTGATTTAAAAATAATTATTTATAACCAAAGTTAATGTTTTAAAAGTTGTAATTAAAGATGAATTTATTTTTAATATTGATTGATAGACTTATAAAATTTAATATATCTATTTCTCTTGAACACCTTCTCAATTTATAAATGCTAACAAAAATTAGATATTGTTGAAAACTTAGATGGAATCAATAAATAATTGTTGGGTGGATTGAGATTAATAAGATGAATGAATGTAATGAATAAATAAATATAAATTAATAAAACATATCAAAGAAATTAAAATAATCAACTATTTTATTTTATCAAAACATGTTAATTGGAATAAAAAATATAACTATTTTATTTTGTGTGAACTGAATTATCATGAAATTTATAGAGATATTTAATTAATATTTATTATCTTTATAACACATTGTGTTTTTTTTTTCATTATATTTTTAAATAAAATAAAATTTTAAACATATTTAATTTTAATTTATTATATTAATTTTAAACTATTTGATAAAAAGATTCAATAAAAAAAATTATAAGAACTTCATCTTCAAATAATGATTCTTTTAATATGTAGATTAATTTGTTCTAAAATTATATATTATTCAAGAGCTTTTCATATATTTTCTTTCTAACTCTTTCACAAAATAAATTAATCACATTGACAGATAATAATAAATGTGTAAAAACCACTACAATAAAGTGGCTAGAAAATTATTGTAAATGAATGAATGGCAAGGTGTCTCACTTTTCTTTTTGAGCCTTTTAAACTTTTCAAATATATTTAAAGTTGTCTTCCCATTGATTTACTTGGATGGATAGAAAGAAGAATCTTAGTTGCAAATAGTTGTAAAAAGTGGACTTCCAAACTTCCTTTTTTATTTTAATTATCAATAAATTTAAAAAATATATGTAATAATTTGTTTTAATGGTGTGATAAATATTTTGAAAGTTTGGGATGATGCGACTTTATTCAATTATAATGTAAACAATTTAAAACAAAAATACAATATTAATTGATTGGAGTAAATTGAAGAACTTTTCAAACATATCTATCAAAATGCAAGTAACATTCTTATAAAATATTGTAATATGAAAGAAGTGAATTTTTTTGATGACATTTATATTGAATAATTTTTAATTTTTTCTCATGAAAGTTTTGTATCATATTGTAGTTTCAAATTTCATGATAATTTTGTATCATATTATAGTTTTAAATTTAATTTATGTTAGTTTTATGAGGATGAATACATTTTTTATATTTTATTATCTTCGTAAAATATATAAATTATAATAATTTTTTTGAATGGTTATGGAAACTCCAATACATTACGAATGTGGTATATGTAATCTCAGAACTAAAACTTTACAATTTTTTATGTTCTTTTTATTTTTCACTTCAATTTACTTCAATTTCTTTTTTGTTGAAATTTATCATGTACATACCTAACTGCTCTTATCCACGTCTCTATTACACATTTAAGGAAGAATTCCTTATATATATGTGCATATTTCGATACTCTTATCCACGTCTCTGTTACACCTTTAAAAAGCTATTGCTTTAATGTACAATACAATTAAAAATATATGTATATTAAATAGATACTTTTGGAATGTTGTTAATTTGTGCAACTTAATCAGACTATTTACCTTTAGAACAAAATTAAAATAACTACATAAATAAAATCGAGTAACCAAGAATATGTGTGAATAGGCCATTCAAAACAGTAAGTGCTCGTATGTTTTTTTTATAGAGAAAACAAAACAACAAAAAAAAATTGGCCTCCAGGAGATTTGACGTATAAACCCATGGAAAATTCCACAAACATCTTTACATTCGTTCCAGGGTAACAGGTCCTTATAAACCTGGAGGCCGCCTCGACAGACATGAAAACATTTAAAGTATATACAGTATGTGTAACGATATATTCAACATGCTAGCGAAGAATGCGTGTAAGGAGGACACAAATTTGGTTTTTGCAAAGAAGTAAAACTAGGCTTAGTGTTATCAGAGGTTACAACCCTTTCACAGGAAGGACACATGGTTAAAATCGGTGAAGGAAATTGCATGTACAAGGGTGACGCTGCTGCTGCAAGTTTTAGAGATCTCAGTTCTAATAACTCTCTCTGCAGTCTTTTGTTCTCCTCTGTTAATGACTGGTAGCACCCTTTTAAGAATTCACAGTCCACTTCGGTTTGCTTAAGCTTGGTCCTGCAAAGTTTATCAAACAAATTCAGTTTCAGCCATTCTAATTGTTATGATTCATGATATCAAATCATTTTAATGGGAGGATTGTTACCTTGCCCTCCTGTTTTGGAACCAAACTTCAACCTGTCGAGGGCGAAGATTCAGGTGCTTGGCTAATGCCTGTTTTTGCTTCTGCAAATCCCATAAAAATAAAAAAAAGCTTCATTAAAAATACATATAAATTATAGCCTGAACTTAATCAGCACTCACAAACTATATTGATCTTATGTTCACTTACAAAATATAATGTAACCAACCTAACATTTGCCAAAAACTGAACTAACAACAATCAAACAAAACTTGGATCGACCAGATTACAATAACTTTGTAAACAAGATAACTTCTGAACCAAGAGGAGGCCGGATCAGCCACATATGAGCAAAAAGTATACACATAGGCCCATTAAATGCTGAAAACCCTAAAAAAGTGTAAGGCACACTTACAGCATTGAGAGTGCTGCTTTGTTTGAAGCTTTCTTCCAAAATAGCAGAGCAATCTTTTGACAATCTGAGCTTCTTCCTTGTACCACCACTACCCTCTTCTTCTTCACCACTGAATCTGGAACAAGCTCTCTCCACATCTCTAATACCATGGCCAGAAACTGGAGAAAAGGGAACCAGATCTAAGTGAAGAGGAGGAGAATGAGATTGATAATGTCCCCCTATACCAATACCTAACCCTGTATCACAATCCTCCTCCTCATCCACACCCATTGTTCTCATCTGTGACACTCACTGTAATCTGCAGGGCATCCAATTCTCTAGAAATGCGGGATCAACTGATATAATATATGAAGTGGAGGGGTGAATTTATAGGAGAGTGCCGACAATTATAATGGATTGTGGACCCCCTCGGGACTCCGCTCGGTTGACCATGAAGAGAGCAATAATGATAATAATGAGGAGTCCAAAGTAACAAAAGGGGCAATGTCCAGAGTTCAGAGCAGACCATGAACATTGAAAATGTGTTTGCACATGGGAGAGTGGGCGGCAGTGGCACATTAGAAATTACGTGTGCACAGAACCATGTCTGTCAATCCAGAAGCCTTTTCTTAAAGACCTGTAACAACCTAAGCTAAGGAATCAGCTTCCTAGGATTTTCCTTTTACTTTTTATCCTCTTTCCCAATTATCCATATCTTCGTCCAGCTTTTAATGGTCGTCCAACCGACCATGTTTGTCTGGTCAGCTTTACATTTAAGTTTCGTATCTCATACTTAAATTATTCATTTGTGTTTGGGTTTCCCAAATTAATGGCATTGGAGCATATTTCGTGACAAAGCAAAAGGAAAAAGCCTCCCCTAGGAATAATCTCCATTCCAGTGTTAAATTTGACGGTATAGAAAAAAATCAAGAGCTCCCAAAACTAAACAATATAGATTTCTCCCTATAGCATATGGAAATGTGTAGAAGATTAGCATAATACCTTGTGAGAGTATTTTAAGAGTATAGCACATGAAAATGTGTAGAAGATTAGCATTATACCTTGTGAGAGTATTTTAAAAGGAAAAAGGGCAAAATCCAATTTGAAATCAGTAGAATTTTGATGTAGTGATGGTTAGGGGTCGAATAAAAAATGATCTTAGATCATACAGTCTATGATTTAATATCTTATAAGGGATTGATTTACAATGTACATGTAAAATATTTTTTAACAATATATGATCTTTATTTAATTTAAGAGGAAATTTATTAACTACACCCTTGCACACCTACAACATGATTACAGACTTACAATCTTCTTTAAGAATTAAAACAATCTCATAAGAGATGTGTTACAATCTATCCCTCTACTCGAACTTATGTTTCATCATAACTATCTTCTTGAACCAAGCTTGGTTCTCATGTTTGGCCAAGCTCCTTACAAATATTGGCACTAAAACATAACATATATCAGATAAATGCATCTCCTTGATGATGGAATTACATTACATAAATGATTATCTTTCAACTTATGATGTGGGATCAAGTATTCACTAATGGCACAAAAGAATCTTCATATAATTGTGCAAGATCAATGGATATGTGAAAATGTTCGTAAGAACATTGCACATAATAATGGGTGCACAAATTCCTTAGGACTTGTAAACTTAGATCAAAACAACCACAAAAAAAGTTTGTGCATAGAAGACAATGTGAAAAGTTTTCAAAACCTTGCCAATCATAAGGTTATGAATGAGTCTTCAACTTTGTAAGCCATCACAAAGTTTGTACAAAAAAACATCTGTGCAACTCATCCAACATTGAAAGAATTCACCTTTTTCACACTTGTGTAGAACTTCCAAATTATTAATGTTTGTAAAGATCTCCAAATGTACTATGCACAAGAATTCAAAATTTGCACAAAACCTAAGCCTTTGCTCACTTGACTCTTTAGTTGACTCACACCAAAACTATTATGTGGAAGTAATTATACACGTGTAAGGCTATGCAAAACAACTTTAAGGGATACCTGTAATCACGAGGGTTTCAAAGAAACACTTATTTCTAACCTAAGTGTTTTTTTGGATACAAGATTGCATGTGAAATTGGATGCTCCTACATCATACAACTCAAGTAAGTGAAATAAATCATGATATCCTTTGAGTCATGCATTTTGTGAGCTCCTTAAAAGGTTCTCAATACTCAATTATTTTTAATGCACTCATCCAAGTTGCATCTTAAACTTCTTTGTATATCCACTTTACCAGATATTATCTATACCCATTTCCTCATGTTAGCTTATTGAATTTGGAGTCAATAAACTTTTAAATTTATTCCCTTTCCTTCTTAGGAATTTATTTTCTCTACTCTACTTAACTAAAATGTGTTCTTTCAATTTCATCATTGTTTTGTCCCTTATGGTAAGGGTACAAATCTACCACATTGAAAATGGGCAAAATATTTATCTCATTAGGAAACTTTATCTCGTATGAATTGGACACATAAATTATTAACATTATATGTGGCCCAATCTTAGTCCATTTCAACTTTCCATATGTTACCTTTGGGAACCTTTCTTTCCTTAGGTTTGCCAAGACCATGTCACCCATTCAAAAATCTTGATCCTTCCTCTTCAAATCTATGTGCTGTTTATATTGTGCAATAATCCTCTCTAACTATTTATGTACTTTCTAGTGTATGTCATGCATATATTTAGCAAAATATATGCTTCAACAATCATTGTTCCTTCATCATTGATGTCTCACAATTTTGTGACGCCTATTGGACTAGACCCATAAGCAATAATAAATGGTGTCCTTACAATGATTTTATTTACCTAATTATTATATAAAATAATAGATTTTACTAAGAATTAATCCTATATTGATGGCTTCTCTCCAATCAAATATCACAATAGATTACAAAGACTCTTGTTGACTACCTCTATCTAACCATTCGTCTCAGGATGATACACTAAACTAAATTGTAGCAAGTTTGTATTCATCTTCTTCCAAAATGTCCTCCATAAATTCAAAACAAAATTTCTCTCTATCATATATTATTTTACAATAAAATCCATGCAAACTCAAAACTTCCATGAAAAACAAAATAACTATATGCATAACATCATTAGTTTTCCTACATGGAAAAAAATGAGCAATTTTAAAGAATCTATCTACAATCACAAAAATATAATTGTGGCCTTTCTGAGTTATAGGATTTTTACTTATTTGTGGTTTTAGATGGATTTAGTTATGCACAAATAAACAAAACTATTGTACAAGGTGGATCTAGAATATAAAAGTCTAAACTAGTAAATAAGTCTACCATAGGGGCTAAAAATAATAAATAAGCATAGTTGAAATTAATTTATAAGCAATAGATAATATGAAAATAAAAAGAGATGGAACAATTGAAACTTGACATAATTATACAATTTTAGAAGTGTGGCATTTTTTTGAAAGGGATGAATGAGACCTATGTGAAATCTAGACTGCTTGCTATACAAGAACATAATTGATATTTATTGTTTGATCAATAAGTTTACCTAGGGAAAATTTGATGATGTGTTCTTGTGATTGAGAACCAAATTTTTACTATACACCTTTATAAATTATAAACTTTTATATGCAAGTTCATGATGGAGGAGCATCCTAGGCATAAAGCAATCTTACATCATCAAGGACAAATAAGTTTGATTTTTGTGAAGGAGGTGAAACCTAGGTGGTTGTGTAGATTATATATTCAAGCCTCAAATTATTTCACAAAGGTTTTTTTGGTGCAAATTTGGTAGATTTAGAGAAGATATGACATAGATACACTACACATTCTTAAATTTGTATTTTAGTTGTGTTTAGGAAGCTAAAATGAAACCTGTTTGAAGACCTGAAAAATATAGGATAGAGCTAAATAGTTTGGAAAAAAGGAGAGGAATAAGAAGGCTATTAGGAGAAAATACATTATATATTATGATAATGGAAAAAGTAGGGAGACAGGCTTGAAGCCTTATCACATCACACAAATATCTAATAGACCCCATTGATGTGTCCCAAAGCTTGCATATGGCAAACTTATAGCCCAACAAAGTTTATAGCTATTACCTTTTAAATATTTATGTAATATTTATTTGATATTAATATACAAGTAGATAATATGTTTGTATTTATCTGTGTTATGAGGAAGAGTGAATGTGTTCAATTGGGATGCTTGGTGTAAGGCATCCCTTCATCGGGACCCCTAATTGTGACTACATCAGTTGGTATTAGAGTAGGTTTAACCCTAATGGTCATGTGGTTTGAACTAGTAGAGTGATGAATAATAGTTAGCTATCATAATGTTGTTCTCAACTAAAGAAAGAAGTGGGTAGAGAATAAATAAGGGAGTAAATATGTTTCTCAGAAGAGCTATTGGGAGAGGAGTAGTAAAAACTAACATGGCTAGAAGACTTGATGAAGTATTTTATGTGTTATGTGTTGTTTAAACATATCTAGATTCCATTGAGGAGGATAGACAAAATAGATTCATTCCTAGGGATGACCAAAGTGATGTTGAATAGGAAGGACATGTAGAAGGTGCCATAGGTGATGAACATGATAAATAATAAATGGACACATAAAAGTATAAATTGAGATATATATCAAGAATTGGACAAGGTAACGAGGTGTATGTGCCATGCTTCTTGGGGAGTATAAATTCATAAGATCTAAATGAATTGATCACATATATAAAGGAATATTTTGAGTTTGAGGATATATTGACCCATGATGTATGAATGTTGCACAAAATAAGCTGAAGGGTCATGAAGCACTATGGTGGAAGGAAATTTAAAAAGAAAGAATAATAAGAGGTAATGAAAAGATAAGCCAATGAGACTAGATGCTCATGATATTAAATGGTAAGTTTTTTCCTGTAGACTACAAGATGAATTTTTTCAAGAGACTATAGAGCCTATGATAAGAACTATTTTCAAGGATTATACAAAGGATTTATAAAATATTAACATTAGTTTAGGGCATAATTAAGTCAATTAAGAGAAGGTCACAAGATACCCTAAATGGATTTAGGGTTGGTATCCAAGAAGAGTTGAGCATGCCTTGGATCCAAATGACAGAATAAGCCTATAAGTTTATATTGAATAATGAGGAGAAGTTATCCCATAGATAAAAAAGTAATGTGCAAGGGATAGGAAGGTTCATGTGTGGAGGAAGAGGTAACAAACGAAAAAAATATGTAGAGATAAGGACAAAATGGTGTAACATGCAACACATATGTGCAAGAATAATAAAGAGCACATGGAGTTGAGCAAGAGAATGTGTAAGTACATATTACCCATGTAGAGGGAAATGGATATTTGGTTGAACAAGGGTAAGAGGATTCATTAAAAAATTCTATAGATGTGGACACCTAGGACACAGAGAATATGAATGTCTATAGGTGCAAGGATAAAGTAACATGAGGTCTAAAGTGGTGTGTGTGTTTCACACAAAGACATAAAGTCAGTTGTATATGATAAGAATTGTGAGGAAATAGATCATGGAGAAAACCTCATGGTGAAGAGGGTGTTTTTGAAGCTACCAAAGGATGGTCATGAATCAACACAAAGGAAGAGCTTGTTCCAAATTATTGGTAAGTCAGGAGGTAAATGTTGTAGAGTGGTTGTAGACAATGAAAACATAGAAACTATCATTTCATGTAAGATGGTGGATACAATGGGTTTTAATAAGCTAGCATGCCCAAACACATACAAGGTGTCATGGCTATAAAAGGGACAATAAGTGTTGTTAAATGAGAAATGACTTTTGAATTTATAGATAGGTGCATAACAGGATGAGTTATGGTGTGATGTGATGCCAATAGATGTATGTCATGTACTTTTAATAAAGCCTTAGTAGTATGAAAAAATGGTTTTGCATGATGGGAGAGTGAAAAAATATTGCTTGGATAAGGATGGAAATAAATTCACATTGAGTTCATTAAATAATAGAGAAGAGGAACATAAAAATAATGTTTACACGAGTATTGATGGTGTCAAGAAAAGAGTTCCTATGAGAGGTAGAAGGAGAGAAGACATGTTTTTTGATTATGCCCATGCTAGTGCAAGGATATCACAAAGGCATCAAGAAGGAAAAAGATGTAGAAAGGTTGGTAGATGAGTTCACCAACATTGTTTCAAGTAACCTACTCAAAGTATTTTAGCCAATGACGAACAAAGGTCACCATATGAACTTGACACCAAGATAAAATTTTCTAAATGATGTTATGTATAGGATAACACCACAAGATAATTAGGAAGTATAGATATACGTGCACAAATTATGAGATATGGTACTGATAAGAGAAAGCCTAAGCCCATACATAGTGTATGCATATAAATTTGATTGCCTTCCTCAGCTTGCTAATTGTGACACTAATCCCTTATAATTTCATCTAAAATTCATCTTACTAATCCTCCTAGTCATTTTTATAACACTTCCTTTCTGTATTCACATCATGCACTAACCAAGTATTATCTTCCCACAAATCAATTCCATATAATCCCCATTATCCACTAATAAATCTTGTCTTATCTAATACTTGGAAATTTTAAATTCCCTCCCACCTACCCTAGCCTATGAGTAGCATTTCCTACACCCCTAGTCGTTAATCACCCATATAACCACTTGTATTATCATCTACTAATCTTTCTTAAGTCTTCTAATGGATTCTAGAATTCTCTAATTCTAGAATCCTCCCCTATTTCCTCCTTCCTTTTTAGAAACCTATAAATCTAAAGGCTTCTTGGGATTTTTTCCCATTTTTTCCCTCCTCTTATTATATTTAATTCAACTCATCCTATATTATATCTAACCATGAAATCTATGATCCTCTCATGCCAAACTAGTCTACTTGTCAAAGTCATCAAGCCAACAAATGCTGTTAAAATTCTGAGTCTGCAAGTAATCCATTAAGAAATCTTATCAATTTGGAGCATGATCATTGTCTAAAGGATTTTAATGATGGTATAATTATTATAAATTTAATTTTCATTGCTTGCATTTCTATTTTATCACTCCAAAATTTGATGATTCTTAGATTTGGATGGATTTTAATAGTTATTTTCATGTTAAAATTGATTGTCTAAATTCTTGATCATACATTTGGCAACCACAGTGGGAACCCTCCTTTTGAGTTGACCTAGTGTGTTTGAAGTGTGTGGATTAAGATAAAAAATTAGACTAAAGGCAAATTTGGGCTCAAAAATTTCAAAATTTTGATTTTCTAGGGGATTAGAAATTGTGCTTTGCAAAGGTTGATTATGAAATTGTCAGTTACAATTTTGACCCTGATAGTTGTGATTTTGACTTTATTGTAGTATTTAACCATTAAACATTTTGACTACATATGTAGACTGTGTAAAATCACATATCCCTAATTATGATATTGACCTTGTCTTACAATTGTGACATTCTGACTTATGATTTTTCCATTCTAACTTATGATTTTATAATTCTAATTCACAATTTTGTGATCTTGACTTGAGATTTTGCTTTGAATTCCAAAAACATTAATATCTAAGGTTTTAATTAATCTAACAAGCTTGTTGGATTTGGAATTTCTTAATTTTGTGTTTTGAAAGGATTGGAAAGCTTTTGGGAATAATTTTGTCACATTTATTAATTATTTTCTTATCTAGCTATAATATCGTAACTACCATAGTTGTAATTTTGAATCCTAGTGGTGATTTTGAATTTTTTATTTTGATCTGGCTTATAAACTATTTTCAATCAAACTATTAAGTATTATAGTCTATTTTTTACATTATTTTATGTTTTATGTCTCTTCTAATATGCTATAGGAATAGGCCAAGACAATGTCAAATAATAAATCTTGATCCGTAAACTACACTGATAAACTCAAAGTGAAGTTTTAAGTACAAATACTAAAATTCTCAAAAGTTAACAAATTCTCAAAAAACTCAAAAGAACTTGCAAAATGTTTGGCAAAAAATGTTCTCGGTTGTTGATATGTAATGGAATTGTCAAAAGACTTATTACTTCCATTTACCAATTAAACTGGTTTTTTTTAATAACATTGTGTTATAATTGTCAATGAGTTCATTTACTAATTAAAATCAAATCAGCAAACTAAAACAAAACATTCATCAAAATGACAATTTACCAAAACACGAAATGTGATAACGGAGTTCGGCTCAATAATTGATGCCTACATCTCCGAGTTCTCCAAAGGAGTGGACCATTTCCATTAAGGGCACTTCAAACACCTGGAAACAATAAGCAACTTTCTTGCAAGCTGATATCTCTATGCAAGAATTCACCTTCACCGTGACTGAAATCAATCCCGGCATCTTCAAATTCTGCAAGTGTTCATAACACCTGCAAAGTTGCTTCAAAAGTCCTAAAAATCTCTAAAATGGGTTGAAATATACTCCTCCAATATGCAAATTGGATAAAAATGAGTATTCATACTGTGTATTATGGCCGAAAAATGGATAAAAATCCATTATATGAGCTTTCCCAAGCTTATACAAAGTCTCGGCCTCTTAAAATTAAAATAACACAGTCTAGAATTTGATAACTTCAAGTAGAAATTCATGCCTTTAATAACACTTAGACCTCCGCAGCACAAGCGGTCAAGGCTTATCTCTTTTGGACATCACGTCAAGGGTTCAAAACTGCCACCCTCCTTTTTAGGTGCCTAGCATGAAGTTTGAGATTTCTCCCTCCTTTTTTGGCATGCTTGACTTCTTCTTGGGTGCATTTGTCCCACATGCATGGGTTTGGAATAAGTTTTAGGCATTTAATAGGTATGCACCTCCTTGGAATGTGTCAACGCCCCCTTTGGTGGGCTCAAGGTGCCTAGTCTTCATGCATGTTGGTCAAAACATGAAACATGTGCTGTTGGACTTGGTCCTTCCTTCAAACTCACCACCTTGCTCAACGAGCTTATCTCATGCTGCCACATGGCATGTTGATGATGTGACATGTCATCGAACCAATTTTTTTTGAAAACATAGCATTTTCCAAGTGTTAACCTCTGATAGGTCCAAATGTCGAAACCACCTCAAAACACGTGCAAAATGTTGCAAGTGATATTTTTGACCAATCTTCAAATGGCCATAACAAGAGCTCTCGAACTTAGATTTACATTCTAAAAAAATGTATTAGAAAGCTCTCAATGGGCTCTACAGTATGCCACCACTGAAAATATGACTTGAAACCATTATCAGAACCAAATTTTGAGCTTTGACTTGGCATGTCTATTCTCACGTTTCTGGGACGTGGCAGATGGATCATGAGCTATGTGGCTCGGTAAAGTGTCTGGTTTCTCCCATGTGGCCAGGGCATGATATTACCAAACCCTTATCCCTCTTCATGTGAGATTTTTACGGACTTGTAATTCCAAAACTACAGACTCCCAATTTCAAATCTACGGACTCCAATTTTTGATCAAATCATGAGAGTCTTGACTTCAATAAAATCACTTATAGGCAATAGTGATCTTGATTCTCAGTCCTGTTTTTGACACTGATAGTTGTAATTTTGATTAGTGGAAAATTTGTAAATCTTTCAATCTATTATCTACTTTGCTATCATCTATATATATTTTCCTCATTGCCTATATATATATATATGGTTTCTCCTTCTAACCTCTGTCTTGCAGGGTTAAGCTAAAATCTAATGTTATGCAATATTACAATTATATAGTTATGATTTTGAAATACATCTAATTTAATCCTATTTTAAGTCTAACAAATAACTACAAATAATATAATATATAAAAATCATAGTTTTGTACCTCTTATAAGATCATTTAATCTCTAAAAATCCATAAATATATTAGGTTTTTGTCTATATTTCAAAGTCACTTATAGTTAGTCATGATCTTACTTTGCATTTACAATTTTGTACATCTCATAGGCAATTTTGCCTACCTAACCACATGGTTACTATCACAGTCTTCATAATCACTTATTTCAATCTATGATTTTGATGAGTCATTTGCAATTTTGAGTCTTTGTATATGATTTTGACTAACAATGACTGTATAGCTATAATTTTAATTTCTACAATAGTGATTTTGGATTTCCCTTTGTTTGCCTAAAAAAAAATTCTATTTTGAATGCCCTTTTAAGATCATTTTCAATGAATTTTGAGTTATTCTGAAGGTTTCACAATTCCCAAATTACTTTTGGCATTAGGAGCTCTGCCCCTCAACCCTATCCTATACTGTGATAGGGGCACTATGCTTGAAACCTGTAAGGGGTGCTGTCCCTTGACCCTATTGGGCACTGTCACCCCTGGACCCCAACATCCCAACCCCTCATTAAAAAATTTATAATACAAAACCTATTATTTTTTTAGTGTTATTTTATTAAGGATTCCTAGACTATCATTTTATTTGGATTTTCATAGGGGCAAATTTGGTGTTAGTTTTGTCTCTTTTGATTTTACCTATCAAATTACTAATACGTGTGCTTGTAGGTTTGATTGGTCCAAGGCCATAAACCTAAAACTACTAATTTATTTTCTTATTGGATGCCATCAAAGTGGTAGTTTAAAATTTATTTTTGATTCCATCTTATTTGCTTTATTCATACACATAAATCAATCAATTAATTAATATTTTGACCACTTATGTGTAAAAACTGAGGGCTAGAATGGTGTATGCTTTCCACCCTAAATCCTAGTGGTGAGTCTGAGAGGATAGAAAACCACTAAAAAACCCTCCTTTTATTTTTTAGGAGGAAACGTGATGTGGAAGTGACACCCATGCACTTGTTGTAGTCCTAAGAGGATTATGACTGTAGATTTCACCACCATACACCAATCCACCCTCCATATACTTTATGGAGGTTAAAAATTAGGGAAATTATTGTTAGACCAAGCAATTAACCCAATCCAAGTCTTCTACAAAAGGAAATGGTTAAATCTCTAACCCAAGCATTAGACAACACCGTACATAGAGTTAGGCCCCATGTACCTAGTGTATATCGGAGATGCCTCTAGTGTGCTCGTATAGCTTAGAATATGAACATCATCCATAAAAAGTGACTTGATTCTAGAGTCAATATCATCTACCATAGTCACTATTATATGTAAATGGGGTTGAGAGTGTTTGGGATATTCCATAATAGGTCACCATCCTACAATCTCACCTATGAAGCTATTAGGTGGTGTAGTCATTGAGTTACACTCCCAAATTAATTTACTAGTGATAGGTTTGTGGTTTGATTGATTTGGTGAATGTTATGTTCGATCAACATTGTTTGTGAGATGAGTCAACCTTTTACCCAAGCCTATACACACCTATCTAGGTCTCCTTCACATATCATCATCTTATATTTACTTATCAATATCCTCTTGCATATATTTAGTTTGTACATTTGTGTACATCCTTTTAATCTTATATCATATTTCATCTTATCTTATTTATCATAAACCCTCTCATCTTAGTCACGTCCTAGTCTAATCTCATCCATATAGCACTAGTCATACCCCCATCACATACATACCTTAATCCAATCTTGAAATCCCTCCATCACATCTTATCATAGTCTAACCTCATGCTCTTCACTTAGCCTTAACATTAATTTTCCCTAGTGTCATCCTTATCACTTAAGACTAAAATAAACCTTATCTATAACCAATCACATCTTGGTCCTATTTGACACCATATCCTCATATCACCTTGTCTTGTCTTACTCATTTTTAGGGTCTTAGTCTAAACTAGTCATTTATCTTGACCTTGTCTTGCCTAGTCCCCTTATCCATTGTATATATAATATATCCTAGTCATAATCCAACCCATATTTACCTTATAATCCTTATCAATACTAGTCATCCCATCAAGTTTGTAATTGTATGCTGGTCTTCACTTACATTGGCAAACAACTCTTTCTACATCAGGGTTCTTTTTATTAGCTTACTTATGTTTAATTGAGTTTGAATCCAATATTATCATCGTATAATCCTCATTAATCTGATCATCTTAGTTTTGATCTAGTCTTAATCCAACTAATCCCTAGTTCAAATTGGTCTCTTGGGCCAGTCCATCCCCCTATCAAATTTTAGAGATTATTGTAGCTTACCTAGTTAAATCTAGTCAAAACCATCAAAGTCTAGCTCATGACCTAATTTGGTCTACTTGATCTTTTCTTACCTTATTGAACATCACATCACGTCAAACATATAATCAAAATTGAGATCATACTCAAGCAATCCTCTATCCATTTTTTCCTACACATCCCTTCTTCATGTTAGAAACACTATGAATGAGAAGGGGGTGAATTAATTTCTTAATTTTTTTTTTCACATGTACTTTAACATTCCTTGAACCATCAAAGCAATACAAAGATATAATAATGCATAAAGAGTCATTCACATGAGCATAACACAAGAAACACACATGTGAGTGAAAAAACATCAAGGAAAAGAAAAACCACTAATATTTGAAAATTGAATATAGTAATATAATCCAAAATATCACAATTTAGTGAATCACCAACTCTATATGGAGCACCAAACCCAACTAGCTAAGCACCAACCGGCTATGCTTTAGCAGGCACCAACTTGTAAGGAGGCACCAACCCTGTGGATGACTCAGAACCAACTCAGCCATCTGAAACCTTTTATAACCTTAATAACACATTTTTTATCATACAAAAAATTATGATCACCTTCTTTAGTTCATATCTCTCTTCTATCCCTCTCAAACTACCTTTTAGGCTTCTTCGCTCATCTAGGTCTCTTTAAGACAGATTAGATCATATGACCTTGATCTTAGTCTACATTAACCCTATTATATCTTCATGATAGTTTATATAAACTCTTATGATGATCTATAATACCTCATTTAGATATTCAAAGTGCTATATCCTTCTCTTTTACTCACTTATCCTCTTACTAGACAATTAGGCCTTGTTCTTATACTAGGCTCTTGATCATACACCTATTGGTAAGACATACACAATTACATACTTATATATTCAAAAAAATAGGACTTAGGACATGAAAAAAACAAAAACCAATCATTACATTAGGTCAGCCATATCTCAAATGGACCAAATCTTTCTTTAGGCCTTAAGGAGACCTAGTTTAATTAGGCCTTCATTAGTACATGTTACCCTTTGATCTTCTTGGAGCACTTTAAAGCTTCATAAATGGAATAAAAAATTAATATGAAACTCAAATAGACACATAATAAGTTAATATTATGTATATTACACCTTTTATATCCAATCACCACTTTAAGCATGCCATTAATACTGTTTACATTAGGCCTTCACACACATAGAAAGGTCTATCTTGAATAACTAAAGATAACACAATGTTTGGACACAAAAACCTAAAAATAAAACACATAAATATAATATAAAATACCTAAAAAAATTATTCAATATAATTATACTTAATTACATAGGAAAAAATGACTCAAACCCTTCTATGCAAATAACCCACTCAGAACTGCTAGAACATTCCAAAACCCAGTCATGAACAACTTGATCTTCAATACCTAAAATAAAAATTTCAATGAATAATAAAATTTTAAAAATATTATTTTAAATCTCTATACCACTTTCAAATACAAATATTATAAGAGATAATGTCAAATATTTTTCTTGTAGACCAATCTCTAATCCTTACTACACACAGTTAAACTAGAACTAAACAAACCATTTTCGCTTTAACATTTCAACCACTTTCATTGTCTATAGAAACTTATAAAAATCATGTATATGACATAAAATTACAAAAAATAAACACCATGTGTATTATATAATTCAATTCATATCATAGATTATCAAACTCATCACTGCAACTTGCTTATCCAAAACTGCCAGTTTACCTTAAAGCACATTCATGGTGAAAATGACCTTCAACAAATGTATGTCCACTTTAAAAGAATTATGATGTGAGTATATGATATTATGAGATCATTATACCATTATAAGATATAAATATAATATGGTAAAATAGAAATAGTGGTTTTGTAGACCAATCTCATAACCTTGTACTACACTATCTCATCTGAACTAGACATGTCAACTTATGAGCAAAATTTTCACTATAATCACTGAACTCAAAAAATTATACCAAAAATGAGAATGTATTATAATTATTTAAAAAAATTTACATGTGATTATAACACATCCATAGTCATCTTCTCACTTTTGCCAGGGTTTCTCACTATTTACACCATTTGGCATGTTAGTGATAGGCTATCTTGGATGACTAATTTATCACACCTAAAGGATAAAAATTATTAAAAAACCACCATGAAAATAAAATAAAAGTATAAAACTTATCCATATAATTATTTTCATACTTTGACTTGGTCAACTCTAACTACTACAACAAATCTCTGAGAAATGTGCACTTGCTTGTAGGGTCTACTCACATACCTGTCAACTCAATCACACATGGAGGTTTCTGGGAGAGTTAAATACACTATATAATAGTTTATATATTAATTTGAGACCATTATTGGATGTTTTTAATAATATATTTCACATAAGGTTGTTGTTAGGGTTTTAGAGAGGGTTAAAACTGTTTCTGGTGTTGATGATTATTTATAAAGGACCATCCCTCATCTCCAAAACTAATGCCTAGAGATATTAGATAGGACCCTTAACCAGATATCATTAATATCTTAGTTTCCAATTTAGAGGTTACACATCCAAATTAATACTTGAAATTCCTTCTCAGGTTTGCATGCCTTCATTCTGTGTACTCGAGAGACCTCAAAACCACTTTTCATGCCTTTTATTGCAAACCATGACCTAAAAATTTGTGAAAATTATTGAAAAAACATATCATACCTATAAAAACAATTACCTATCCATAATTTCCTTATAAATATAACCTCATAACCCATTAGGCCACTCTCTCTCTCTCTCTCTCCTTGCTCCCTAGGCCTTGACCTGTAAGTCACATTAGGACTTGAAACTGATCTTCATGCTTCTTTTCATGTGCTATCCACATAACTAAAATTATAAATCAACCTTTATAATGATTAAAAAATGATATAAATCCTTCATATGCCTTGACAACATATCATGATGCTTCATTAAGCCAGACAGGGTCTAGGAGTCATTTAGGTGCAAGCTTGGTCTATAGGTCTTACCCCTGTAGGCTTACCTTGAGACTCACGTGAGTAATATAATGATTCATATAAATGATAAAATAACCTCATACAAATTTTTATTCCTATGTGTAGTCATCTCACTAAGCCATCATGACCCTTCATGTACAAGACTATGCATCCTATACACATACCTTTTCAAGACACTTACTAGGCTCAATCACTTGATAACTTTTACAAAAAGGACCTTAAATTATAACATTCACATCACTCATGAAGTCATAATAAAATATACCAATCATGTCTTACACTCTTATAATCACTAAAACATTGACCAATATCTCTCTCATAACTACATTCTTCATTGACCTCATGAACACCTTTCTAAAGAACCTTTGACATCAATGACAACATCAATGCCAAACCTCAACAATAATAATAATGATCAACACTTCATCCATCAATATTTTCATTCAATCCCCCACACTTTTCAATTAAGGATGACAAACCACATCATTCCTAATTTATCCCATCTTGATCCATGACATCCAAAAAACATTTAGTCAATACCCTGATTGAGAAATGCTTCATGGACAATAAGGATGTACTCCTTTCTCACCTCATTGAGATGAGTACTCCATGTCCTATAGAATTTAAACCTATCCATTGAACATTACCTCCATCTTGCACCCATTCCCTTCAGTCAAATTCTAGTCTTCATACCACCCAATCCCATTCAAATCCTCCATCCACCAGTCATATCTAGTCATCTATCCCTTCTTATATTATAAAAAGGAATCCAATCCTAGCCACCTCATCTACTAGTCTACCTACCTAATTATGAAAAAAACCATCTAATCTAAATTCTAATGCTTTATCACCCAAGTCAAAAAATGAAGAGAGGCCCTATACTCCTCTTTCTATATATTTATAATCCCTCTTCCACCAACTTATTACTACCGACATGATGGTTTATCCACCCATACGATATCTTGATCCTACCAAACCTAATCCTTTTTCATATAAAACTAACCAATAATGTATATATCATCAAACTTGGGGGCGTATCATTAATCAATGTCATAATTTTCAAAAATATGTCTAATACCTCATCAACCATGATGACATTTAAATCGATAATGAATTAGATTGGCATACATCTTGTGATCCAAGAATTTAACTCAAGAGAGGAGGTTAGTATGGTGTTAGTTCCAAAAACCATGAAATAAACACACTAAACAAGATAACATCTCTAGGCCTAGATCATGGGGGGAGCTTAGTGAATAAAAACATTGATAAAGTGCAACTAAAATGCAAGAAAAAAAACTTTCTTACCTTCCTTGAATGCTCCAAGAGATTTCTTCATTGGATTACTTAGATTGTGCTCAAAAGGTATTCATCAATGGGGCTTGGCTATCTCTACCTCTTCTTAGCACCATGGTTGGCTTGATGGCTTGGCTCGATTTTATCATTATAACACTATGCATTTGTTTCATAAAATCCAATCCAATATTATAACTCTACTATGTTCCAAGCTCTTTAAATGAAGAGTTATAGGCTTGATTTTATAGGCTTTGAAATGGGTTAAATCTTAACCTTGGCTGGGTTAGCTAACCCTAGTAGGGGTGAAAGGTGTCCAAAATCTCATGATTAGAATAAATAGTTGTGCTTTGAGATATTTTGTATTTGGACAACTCACAAAAGGTCACGATTAGCTTTTAAGATGCTCTTTATATATTTATTGAATTTTCCTTTTAGATAATTGATTTATTTTCTCATGGGTGAATTCAATTAGGATTTGAATAGGATTTGATCCTTATTAGGCATTTTGAAAATTTTGTGCAAGATTTGAATTAAATGGTGGTGTATTTTTTCAATTTAATTGATTTATGAGTCAACTTGATTTATTTTCATGGTTATGAAGCCAAATTTGAGGCTCTTAGATATTCTTAGGATAAATTATTAGAGGTTGGTTAGAATTACTCTAAAGTCGGATATAAAACCATTGGTGACCAATTTTAGATTTCTACACATCTAAGGGTGAATAAGAAGAGGTATGCCAAGATTATTTTTTTATCATGATCAAGCCCTTCCCTTTCTAAGCCAAGGTCAAGACATCGAGTCTATCTTCATGGTCTACCTATCTTCAAAAAATACTCCATTGATGATAAGTCTATTTCCCATAAATCTAGTCCTCCCTTTTCTCATGAGTCTTTCTTCCATGGGCCTATCTTTATCGAATCCATTGTCTCCCTATCATCACATCAAAGACCCCATTTAGAGAGGTCACTTGTAGATAAATAATCCTATAGTAGTAGTTATTTTATTCTTTTTAGGAATTAGGGGTTTAATTCCTAAGCAAACAAAGGGTCTAAGTAAATGTAAACTAGTAATTAATGTGTCTTAATTAGTCTAATGATTTATATAAATATATTGTATTTTGTCTTTTTTAAAAATAGCAAGAAGTGTAGAGAAATAAAACTTAGCTTATTTTGGGTCAAAATGGACAATTTAGGATCTGAAAATTATCACATAGGGATGGCAGACTGTCATAAATAGAACCTAGAACTCTATTTCTAGATTGGACATTAGTTCTGAACTTAGGACACCCTACTACTTGGTGTTATAGTCCATTTTTTAGATCTTTTTTCCACTTTCAGTGCTAGTTTCCAATTCTAGTACTGTTGTCTTGGTGACCTAGCTTTTTTAGGTTTTATTCAGTAGGTCTATAATACCTTGGTAGTGAAATATTAAAGCCTGATCTATGTGGTTCTTACTTTGTGTTTGATTTTATCTTCAAAACCCTCAGGAGCTCCTAATAATTAAACTTGAATAGAAAACTTGGGAAAGAGAGAAGGGGTTAGTGTATAAAGGATACATTAGATGCACTTCACACCCCATATGTGGGCATGCTACCTACATAATGATACTTTGAAGAGGGATCAAGCTAATGTAGTTCTCCCATTTGAAGTGCTTGGTGTAATTGTGTGATGTATGCAACTAGATAAAAAATTGGAATGTACTTTAGATGACTAGGGACTAGTATGAGTGCTTGAATAGGCTTGCATTGGTCTTAGAAGGTTGTATGCAGATAATAGGGAAGATTACTTGAGTGTATTTGCTTATATTCTTTCTCTTTTCCTATGAATGAGTGTCAACCCTTCTAAATGGACATTGAATGGAATTTTATAGGGAAAATGATGATCCTAGGTTAGATGAACTTGTATTAGGCTGATAGGGGCAAAGATAAGGAATCAAGAAAACTTTATCATTAGAGGTGAAAATGAACTTAGAAAATAGCATTGAAAACATGACACCTTTGAATTCTGATGCTCCTGTCCAAATTGGGTGCTATTGTCCTAGGAGGATGAGCCTTAGGGGGATGGATCTAGGTCTAGGAGGGATACCTGGGCCCTAAAAATCTAAGTCTAAGAAAGTATGGGTGACTGGGAATCAGTGAAAGTTTAGTCAAGAAGGGTTGAGTGAGAAAGAAAGAGGACCTATAGGTTGGGTGATATTAGCCATGCCTAAGTCATCCAATTTTGCATTTTATATGATTAAATTTGCCTCCCCTTTCTTCTAGTGATGTATCAAAGTGAAATAATAGGATACAAAAAAAATAGAAAGCATACCTAAACTTACCTGTAAGGGGAAAAGCTCACAAAGTTGTGTGATGCTAGCTATGTGTAGAGAGAGCACATTATGATGTGTGAATCTATAAATAAAAACATGAAGTAGATCAGTTATTACTAGATATTCTATATATAAAATAAGAACATATAAAGGCTAAGTAAAGGAAGAGAGAGGAATGAATACATCTCACTAAGTATGTAAACCAATACAAAACCTATTATGATGCTAGATTGTGCTGAGTATGTGTTGAGTCAAGAGTATTATCATGAATGGAGCTGAGTGATCAATTCCAAAAAATGTGGCTCAAGAATGCAAAGGTTGGGACTTTGGCTCCATCATTTCCAACTAAGTGAAGTTAATGAATCATGCGTGTGCTAATCGATGTCTGGACTATATGTCCAATCCCTCTAAATAGGTGGTTCAAGAATATAAAGGCTGCCCCTTTGGCTCCATCATTACCCCATGAAGTGAAGTTATGAAGTGATACCAGTATAGAATATATGTCATATATATTGGCTCATGGAGCCCATGAATGTGATAGAAATATGACACTGTGGTGTGGATAGCTGAATGTGTGTTGGAAACCAAGCCACTCTTGGCCATTTTGAAAGATGGAGATTAGGTTTGTATGAAATCCACTCCAAAACTAATGTACTTAGCTTATATGAAATCCAAATTGATAACTCAGGGACTCAAAAATCTAAACTTGTAAGAAATTTTAACTCAAATGTGATTCCAACTACCTATAAATGGAGTAAGGCATATAACTATTGAGAATTCTTGGAATAAATTGAACTCAAAAATAAAAGAAGACCAATGTGTCAAGCACATTTCCCCAAATCACTAATGTATAAAAAATGGATTTTGATCTAGAAGTTATTCCAATTGCCTAATATAAAATTTTAAAGTGAGAACCATCATGACATGCATGATAACCCCTTATATCTGATAAAACTATGCCGAAACTAATGAATCTGAAGGATCTAGAAGTGCAAAAATTATCCTTGAACTAATTTTTTTGCTTATTTATAGAAACTTGAGTGTTTTTTTGCTTGGATAAGAGTTCAAAATTGTGGACACTCTATTTTTGGTGATACTATCCATTTCTAGCATTATTGTTTGGTGTGAAAAATGACTGCTAATATGAGATTGTTCCTATTTTTCTATTCTGAATTGATTAGTTTGACCTCTAGATTCTATGATAACTATTTAAAATGCTACTATTTTTATTTATAAGAGTTTTTATCTATGTGACAAAGCCCCCATTGGATGCCCACTCTTTTTAGGGTAAGAATGATGAACCGGTAATGACTTCCCTCAGAAGAAAAGAATCCTGTAAGTGTGTTAATTTTGAAAAGATATATGATATAACTTTTGATGTTTTTCAAGTTATATCAATGTTTGTACTAATATATTTTTAGATCAATAGGGGTATGCCTAGATAGATATAATAATGTGAAAGCATGTGCAAAGTACTAAATTGGAGCTATAAATGTTAATTTTTAGTTATTAGTTTGGAGGGATGGAGCATGATGTCCATCATGGCATACAAGAAAGAAAGGTAAATTCATGATATTGATCATTGCATGGGACACATTTTAAAATCAATAAACAAACAAGAAAAAATAAATAAGTAAGAAGCATACTAGATGGACTAAGGTGCTAAGTAAACAAGGGACATGGACACATGTCACTCAAACTAGAAACAAACATGGAAGGCATGTTCAAATGCCTCATACACATATAAGTGAAATAAGCAAAGTTGGCACACAAGCCACAAGCACATAAAGGATTACAAACAAAGGACATTGGAAAATTTCCTAAGGCACATACATGAAAGAGAAACAAAGGACATTGGCAAATGTCCTAATGCATAAGCAGGAGATAAATAGGAATTGGAAAATGCAGTCATATAAACTATGATAAGAAATTAGAGAAAGCATGTAATAGATGGAAGATACAAACACATCAAAATAATCAAATTAAATGTGAAAGTATGAAAAACATGTATAGTACAAGACTAGGTATATGTTAGGAAATACACAAGTGTTAGATATTAGTGAGATGTCGATATAGTATTCTATGTAAGCTATAAAGTAATGTATATCATCATGATAACTTAGAGTGTGTGGTGTATAAATGACATAACTTGGATGGTGTAGTTAGGTAAAAGATGCCACCAATGGGTGTGTATAGCAATGTATGTCTCAAATGTAGAAGTAGGAATGACCCCTTTATGGGTAGAATGAAGTAATCAAGTAGTTGGATGTCACTGCACACACTCAAAGAAGATCAAGTGAAGCATGATAATGGGAAAAATTGACATACAATAGCATGAAATATAAAATTTAAGTCCTAACATGATAGTAGTAATGTAAATCATGGATGATGCATATAATTGAAATATTTTTGGAATTTTTGAATTTTTTTGAATGTTTTATTTTGAATTTTTATATTATTTTTGTATTTTTGAAAATATTTGAACTATGTACAAGTAATAATATGTATAATAATTTCTATAAATTAATGATACTAACTGATGAGTCTTGAATGAGACTCTTTGTCATGGTGTCATGTATAAAAAAATGGTATCGTGCATGCTCGTGAGGTATGAGTTTATGACTGATATTTTAAAGATGGAATGTGAGTATGTTATAACTACTCTAAAATATCTAAAGTGAAATCCAAATGTGGGGTCCCCCTATGACTCTGAGAAGTGGATACAACTATAGGGCTCTTTGGGACCCATCTAAAAGTAGGAGAAGAAGCTCTATGAATAAGTGCTCTTTGTGTAGCTATATGAGACTACAATGTAATTGCTCCAGGTGTAAATACTATAGTTGGAAGCTATCTAGAATCCTAAAGCTATGGTGGTGTATGAAACCTCTGTATTAGTGATAGATGCTATAAATATGGCTGATCCATATGTGGACCTAGAATGGATGCTGGAAGAGAAGCTAAAAATGGTGTAAGAATAGGATTTGGTGATTGGAACCTAGTAGATGGATTTGAAGTGGGGATTAGTGACTCATAAGGAACTTTTCCAAATGTAATAACATGATTAGAATGAATGAAATTCATGCATATATGAACTATAGAAGGTACTAACTTAAGTTTTTTAATCCATGGTCAACATAGTAATATGTCAAAAACTCATGCATTAGAAACTATAGTGAATGGTGTAGCCACATGTGTAAGACCAACCTATAATGGAAGTACTATCTCACCCAATGAACTCTGAGCATGCCCATTAAAACCACTAATAATTGTATCTGTCAGAGTGCTATCTTGCTCTGAATAACCCAAATGCTATAGTAGTGTGAAGGTGTACATATTAAGACTGGAACCATTTCCAATGAGTCCACTATGGATAAGCTAATTATGGATATGTACTCTAATAAAAAGTGCATTGTAACCTATATCATCCTCCATAATCTCCTAATCTAAAAAGGATATCGAAGCCCTGGTTGTAACTCTAGACTCATATACACCTATCATACCACTCAAAGGATGTGTCTCAACTAAAGATGCTTAGTATGTAACTGGTGGAGGATGTGTATGGTATGTATGATGAACACCTGATGTGTCCTCTTTTTCTTATTTTAAATGCTATGGAAATAGATCTAAAAATATTTTTAAAGCCTTATCTTATGTTGGCTTTGTCTTTGGAGGCTCAATTGATGTGCCTAGATCTAGTAGATTATCATCTATCAAATCCTATATCTTATGTCACAAACTGATGCATCTATTTGTTGTGTGGCCTAGTGCCCTATGAAAATTGCAAAATGCATGTTGAACATATCCTTGTGGAAGAGGCTTTGCTAGATCTACTTACCAAATAGGTGGGAGAGTTATCATGTTGCATCTTAATAATTAATGTAGAACTTTGGCTAGAGAAACTAATAAATTGGTAAATGCACATTGAGGAGGTGCTGATAAAACCACACGCTAAGGGGGATCTACAGTTGTATTGATTGTTGGTTCATTCTGATTCTTATTTTCACTAATTTTAACCTTGTATGGGACTTTGATATTACTCTTGTTTGTTGTGTTTAGAGTACTTGAATACTTGAGTTTTCCCATTGAGATTAACTTGACTTCTCTTCCCTTAAGTGTATGATATAATTCAGTGAAAGAAGAGAATCTTTTAAACATAATGGATTCATGTAGTGTTGGAAGAAGGCTTTGTTTGAAAATATCTTATATCTCTTGATCAACCATTGGGATAATTAATATAGCTAGAATAGTCTTGTATCTAAGAACATAATATGTGAGAGGCTCAGTTGGCCTTTATTTCTATTGTGCAATCTATGAATATGAAACCTTATCACTAATGTTGATACTGATGTGCTAGGAATATGTCTACTAAAGGATTAAATTCTATGATTGACTAATTTGGTAGACTATAAAACCATTGTAGAGCATAATCCTTTAGGCTCCGTGGAAAGAGTTTGGTAAGTAGCCAGTCATTGGATACATAATCCAAACATGCTATGTGAAAATATCTCAAATGTGTCTCTGGATCATCCTTGACATCATAAAGAGTAATCTTGGGTTGAATAAATCCATATGGTAAGGGTGTAGAATCAATGTGACATGTTAATGATGTATATAGAAGTGCAAAAAAATCCAAGACATGTGTAGGTCTAGTGGTACCTTGCTCAAGATTTTGCACCTTAGATTAAAGAGATGTTATCTCTTGCATAAGGGTTGCTACATCAGAGATAGGGATGTACTAGCTATAACTAGTGGCATAGAAGAAGGTTGGGCTACTATAAGAGGTGGTTGAGACATAGTTTCCCTTGTAGTGTCATTTATAACTAGTTGATTTGAATGATTAGAAGATTCAACTTGCTTAGCCTTTTTTATTTCTATAATAGATTGTAAAATTAGTGTATGATCTTTAGGCTATTCTTTAAGTCTTTCTTTGAAATTTTGTAAAACCAAATCTTTGTTGAGTATTACTTCATTATTGAAAATGGGTGGAAGTGGACCAGTAGTCCAATGTGGTGGAGCATGAACATCGGTGTGTACATCATCATTGTTATTTTTATACTTCTCTTTATCAAAATTATCCTCATTGAAATTGGTGTAATATGGATGTGTAGAATCTATGACTAGAACTTGAATTATTTATTTATTCATGGTATATGGTTGAGTTGCAGGAATTTGGGTGAACTCAGGAAGATTACCACTAAGTCTTTCACTTCATCATGAGGGAAAAGATGCAAAGAATTTAGGTGGCATAAGGAAAATAACTTGGATAATAGTAGAAAATATTAATCTAATATAATTTAAACAAGGAACTAAAATATGCATGAAAAGGATACGAGACTCTGAAACATGTAAGTGATACCCAAAAACACAAAAAGGAGATAGTATATGCAACTAAGGATTTGTTCAATATTTTATTTACAAAATACTATGAACTTTGGAATTTGAAATTGATTTTCTAAGTTATATTTGCAACTAAATTTTTAGATAATAAAGCAAAAAGTACTAAAAAATAACTGAGAATGTATTTGATGCAACTAGGGTTTTGAATGATTTTTTCCAAAATTAGTGTAGTAATTTGAAAAATTTATAGTTTTAATTTTGAAAAAGTAAGGAAAAATCTAAAAATATTTCTAAAATTAGCAATATATTTTTCCTAGTGATTTGAAAGTGTTTTTATGCAAATAGGACATAGTATGTGCAAACTAAGTTTTGAGTAGATTTATTGAAAATAATTCAATTAATTTGTGGTTTTATAATTTTTAAATTTAGTAAAAATTATGAAAATATTGCAAAAAAATAGAAATAATTAGCCCTAGGGTTTCTAGGGTTTTTGTGTATAAATTTGAAGTAAGTCATGTTCACCAAATGTTTTACTCTTTTTGAGAATTAGGGGTTTAATTCCTAAGCAAATAAAAGGTCTAAGTAAATGTAAACTAGTAATTATTGTGTCTTAATTAGCCTACTAATAATTACAAATAGATATGTACTTTATCTTTTCTAAAAATAGCAAAAAATGTAGAGAAATCAAACTTAGCTTATTCTAGGTCAAAATAGATGATTCAAGATCTAAAAATTATTGTGCAGGGATGGAAGACTATCGCAAATAAAAACCAAAACTCTATTTATAGATTGGACATTATCACCAAAATTAGGACACCCTACTACTTAGCACTATAATCCACTTTTTGGAATTATTGTCCACTTTCGATGCTAGTGCCCAATTTTGGCACTATTATCTTGGTGACCTAGCTTTTTTGGGTTTTTTCTGGTAGGTCTGTAATACACTGGTAGTGAAATATTGAATCTTAATTATATGTATATCTCATTGTGTGTCTGATTTAATCTTAAAAATCCTTAGAAACTCCTAATACTTGAACTTGAATAGCAAACTTGAGAAAGAGAGAAGGGTTTAGTGTGTAAAGGATATGCTGGATGCACCTCACACCCCGTATGTGGGCATGCTGCCTATATACCAATACTCCAAAGAGGGATCAAGATAATGTAGTTTTCCCATTTGAAGTGCTTGGTGAAATTATGTGATGTATGCAACTATATGCAAAACTATAATGTACTTTAGATGACTAGGGATTGGTATAAGTGCTTGAATAGGCTTGAATTGGTCTTAAAAGGCTGTATGTAGAGAATAAGGAAGAATGTTTTAATGTATTTTATTGTATTCTTGCTCTTTTCCTATAAATGAGTGCCAACCCTTATAAATAGACATTGAATGGACTTTTATAGGGAAATTAATGATCTTGGGTTAGATGAACTTGTATTAGGTTGACAGGGGAAAAAATAAGGAATCAGGAAAACTTGACCATTAGAGGTGAAAATGAACTTGAACAATAGCACTAAAAATACGACACCCCTAAATTTTTGTGCTTCTATCCAAATTAGGTGCTATTTTCCTAGGAGGATGAGCCCTAGGGGGATGGATCTGGGTCTAAGAGGGCTGCTTGGGTCCTAAAATGCTAAGTTTGAGAAGCTATAGGTGATTGGGAATCAACGAAAGTTTAACTAAGAAGGGTTGAGTGAGCAAGAAAGAAGACCTATAGGTTGGGGCTAGTATCCATGCTTAAGTCATCCAATTTAACATCTTATATGATTATAGTAGTATTTCCTTATTGATGTCACCTGCACCCAAGTTAGAGTTAGGATTATAATCAATACAAGTCTTATCTACATTAGGATCATGTTCAACACCTGTATCCAAATTAATTTACTTGTTAAAAACATCATCCCTCATAGATATTGTAGCTCATGATGAGATCTACCTATTTGAGAGTACCTCCAATCTAGATGTCAAACAATCACAAGGCATATATTTTAATCCCAATCAAGATGATGAAGTCATAATAGAGTTTTTATAAGCTTTATCTATTGAAGATAGTCATAGTGGATCTGATTCTAAATTAGATGCATGTCCTAAAAATAGTCTTAGTGATCCTTTTATTGATCTTGAGGATATTTTCTCTAATGTCAAAATTGGGTCTCCTAAGAACCCCTATGAGGAACATGCTAACCCATCACCACTCATTGACCTCATCATAACATCTCCCCCACCTTCATCTATTATAGACCCATTTCTTCCTATCAATGATTATTTGATCACCTCCATCCATAGGGACAAATAAGAACATACATCATTGGATCCTTCCTCAAGCAACATAATATGTGCCATAAATATAAAGGTCCAAAACCATATTGAAAAAGTCATATGTGATGATCAAATCACCTTTGATCTAACAAGTCACAATTAATAAAATTCAAATCATCAACCTAATCAAAAAGTGTATTTCCCTAGTGAAACCCTCTTTAAGGAACTAGGGGACCATATAATTAAAAATAATCATTATTTATGAAACTCCTTTGGTGAAGACCAATTTCAAGCACAAGGGGGAAGTCAAGATATAATCAAGTATGAAAATAAAAACAATATCAAAAGTAGTATAAATATGGATCATATCCTTCAAATAATTAGATGAAATATTAAGTGAAAAGTTAAAGTCTCTTGGATCTCCTATAGTCTTTTTTTAAATGGCACCAATTAAATACAAAATGTCCAACATCTCAAATAGTGTGTGTGACTACTAGTCTTAATTAAAAATCACCCATCACACCTCCCTATCATGATCTTATCATCAATTCAAGCCCTATACATCACCATAAAATCCAAACCCTAAATCCATCCATTACACTCCTCACAAACCTAGGCATCATTGTCTCTTGTAGGGGTGATGAAGACACCTAGTCAAGATGTTTGAAGAAGTCTCAATCAAGAGTAAATGAAGGTCATAAGGACATCAATACATCCAAAATTGATAACATGGTCCTAGTATCACATATATATAGAATAGGTATTATATAAATATCAATAAAGTCTCAACATTACTACATCTTTCACCTATATATAATAAGTCAAGATTCCAAAAGTCAAAAAATTAAAAAAAATGTTCAATGGTGAAAACCAGTCTTCTAGTGCCCTGGGAAAGTATCATGATGAAAATAAGATTTTGACATCATGGAAACGTAGTATATTATCTTTATTCTACCTAAACACTTGGGCTTAAAACCATCCCTTGTCAATCTCATCCATGCCATCCTTATCCTTCAGTATATTACTCTTACCCATCATCTACCATCATATCTTGTATCTTATTATGTCCATCATTTATTATAGTCTTAATATTTGTAATGGAATGTAAGATGTCTTGGGAAATTTTATAAAATCATCTTGGCATATCCTCTAATGGACACTCAAGAAAATAGATATCTGATTCCTTCATGATGTGGTCATTGGAGATCCCTAGTTTATTCTTCCTTGCTCCTCATTCCCTTTTTAGTCTCACCCTCATCATTTTATCATCCCATCCAACATTAAATCCATCCTTATCCTAGTTTTTAGGATTTATATTCCCTTTGATAGTAACCCCATATGTATAGTGTACATACATATTCTCAAAATACCTAAAAATTGAAATATTCTAAGCAAACCCTAAAAATTATAAAATCCACAAAATACAAAAACATCTCAATCATCTTATCATATGTAGTCTTGTCTTATGTCCCAAATACCCTAGTTGTTCTATATTATATCTTATTCATATTATCATCTTGTCATCTTTCTTTGTCTTATGTACTAGTGTTCTTATCATTTTGTCCTCTTATCTTGTCTTATATCCTAAACTTGGCATCCAAGTCCTCATCCATAACCTTATACTAATACAAGTCACTAGTCTACTCCAACTCCATACCCTTGTCCAATTATATAAAATTAATCCAAATTCACATCATCACAACTAAATTTGTCCAAATCATAACCTAATCACTCATCCCATTGACTCTCATCAAGATAAATAGATATAACACAATGAATCTTTATGTAGATACTTATGTGTGTTACATGTTTGCCCTATGTTATTTGATTTTTTTACATGTCATTTAGTATGTATATATCTACATATGTTTGTCTTTGCTTGATATTAGTATTTTAATTAATCTTGCATCATGTCTCTTTCATCAAGGTTATAATGAGTGAGGATGATATTATGGAGCCAAAAAATATATAATAATGCTTTTGGATTCCCTATGTAAATTTCATCATTTTCCCCTTTTATAATCATGTACTTTGGCACAACATCCTCTTGGTCATACTTATATCATGGGGCATACTAACTTTTGATATATTTACACTAGATTTCTTAGACTATGATGATACCTATTACAATAATGATGGCTTGATATTGAACTTCACTCATCATTTATCCCATATTCTCTCATGTGTCTAAACATCTAATCATCTTCATCCTATCATCAAGTCAATAATATTGTTCCACTTTTATAATATATAATAATTATTCCAAGCCATTATCATCCCATCTATACCCTCCAGTTACTCATCTATCATCTCTCTAGTCATCAACATCTGACATTTCATCTCCCATCATTTTTCCTAGTCTTATATCTTCATGTATAACATCTGAGTTGTATCCTCTATCTAAAAACTACCATTTATAACATTAATTATCACCATAATTTTATAGTCTATCTTATTATTTATAATTTAGTGTAAACTACATTAGCTTAAGGTATTTTTAGAATATATAGGTAGTGCTTAGTCATATAACGAGTCTAGCATCAAATCAACCATGCTATCCTCTTTCCCCACCATTCATCATCACATCTCACTTATCCCTCATCATCCTCAAATATTGCATCAATTAAATCCTTGAGATATAATATCAATCATTAATCAACTAGTTTATTGATCAATCACCATCCTTGTAATCAATTCCCCAATCTTCCCATTCAATTGCCTATACCTATCGATTAGGCTTGATAAATCATAACATCCATATTTTATTTTGTCAGTCATCCATTATACTCGATTGGTCAATTAATCATGTAAAGTTTAGGATTTATTCCTTTGATTGGGGCATGATCAGGGTTGTAATTATATTATCACCTCTCACTCCCTTGCATGTGTACTTGCTAAGGGCATCATTGCTATTAATCACATTATGGCTGATTAATTTGATGCATTATAATTTTATTTTTCCCCTTTATATTTTGGTCACTTGATCATATAATTTATTCTATCTCATCTCCATCATCTTATTTTTCACCTTTAGCTTTTAGATACACATATCAATTAATCTCATCAAATTATCATATTTTGGCTTGATGCACTCCCATGTATGTGTCCTTACTTGGGATATGTTGATAGTTTGTGTCATTATATATCATTAATATTAGTACATATCTCTCCCTGGCATGTGTCTTTTCCTAGGATATGTATAAATCTTGTGGCTTTTTATTTTATCATCATCAGGTTATGGTTGATTCCCCCTTAGGATATGTAGATAATTATGACACTATCATTTTTGCTCCATGTGCACATGATTTTTCTAGGGGAATCATCAATTTATATCTCATTACTCATGTAAATTTCATCTTCTTAATCATTGGTCCCCTATCTAACATCCCAAACCCTTATCTCTTCAAACATCCCACCCCTTTCTTTCTATTTTGAGTGTGCATACACCTCCTTCCTCTCTACATGTCTTGTAAAGGGGGAATCATGTCTACTAACATAATTTAATAAAATTAATCCATGATTTTATTTCTTATTTGAAATACCATTACTCATTTCATTTCATCCACTCTCAATGCCCTTTCAAACGGGGGCAAAATGTATGCATCTAAACTTGTTCTCCTTCCATGGATTGTTAATTTTGACACTAATCTTATCTAATTTTATCTAATTCATATTAATAATCCTCATAGTAATTTTTATAAAATTTAATTTCATTATTCACATCATGTGTTAACCTTATTATCTTTCCATAAATCAATTAATCCACCTAATCCCCATTATTCGCTAATAAATCTTGTCTTATCTTAATACTTGGGAATTTTAAATTCTTTCCCACCTACCCTATCCTATGAGTATAATTTCCTACACCTCTATTCCTTAATCACACATATAACCACATGTATTATCATCTAATAACCTTAATTAATTCATTTAATGGATTCTATAATTATCTAATTCTAGAATCCTCCCCTATTTCCTCCTTCCTCTCTAGAAACCTCTAAAGTTAGAGGTTTCTTGGGAATTTTTAATTCCCATTTATTTCCTCCTCTTATTACATTTAAATCATCTCATAATCCATTTAATATAAACATGAAATATATTATCCTCTCATGATAAACTAGTCTATTTTTCAAAGTCATCAAGCCAACAAATGCTGTCAAAATTTTGAGTCTACAAGTAATCCATTAAGAAAAAATCCTATCAATTTAAAACATGATCATTGTCTAAAGGATTATAATGTTGGTATAATTATTATAAATATACATTTAATTTATTTAATTTATATTTTATTTCTCCAAATTTTGATTATTCTTGGATTTGGATAGATTTTAATAGTTATTTGCATGTTAAATTCAATTGTCTAAATTCTTGATCATACACATAGTACTTGAAATATTAGCACTGAATAAAGGGGAGAATGATAATTTTTCAAATATTAAAGGTATATTAAAAATATAATGATAAATTATTTCCATTTTACATACCAAGAAGCATTGATGGATTTACTAGGTGTTATGAATTATTTCTCTAAATCTGATCTAAAGAGCATGTATCATTAGATTAGGATAAGAGAAGGAGATGAATGGAAGATGAATTTAAAGATGAATGAATGGATAATGATTATTTTTGGTTTGAATAATGCATAAATTACATTCATGAGGGTGATGAACAAATTATTGAATCCATTTTTAGGAAATTATGTTATCATGTACCTAGATGATATTCTCATGTTCTTCAAGACAAAGGAGGAACACCTAACACATGTGGAATGTGTTGAAAATGTTTCACAAGGAAAAAAAGTTTATATATTTGAATTAATGAATATTTATGAAGATTTATTTAGTATAATTAGGTTTTATAATATCTAAATAAGGTTTGAAGATGGACCCAAAGAAGGTACATACAATAGTGGAGTGTCCATCACTGAGGAACACATTTGAGGTGTGAAGTTTTCATTGTATTGAAAGGTTTTATAAGTTCATTAGGAGCTTTAAAATAATGTTTATATAAATAAAATGTGTCTAAGGTATATTTCAAGGAATTTATGTGGACAAATTAAGCTGAGTGCAATTTTTAGTAGTTGAATACAAAGGTGACTGAGAAGTCGGTATTGGTGTTGCTAAATTTTAACAAGGTATTTAAAGTGGACTACGATGTGAGTGAAAAAATTAAAATGGTGTTGAGCCAAGAGAGGATACCCATAAAGTAATTCAATGATAATTTTAATGATGTAAATAAGGAGTACTTAGTCTATGACTATAATTCTACACATTATGCAAACATAAAAGAAGTGGAGGAATTTTTTTTTGCAAAAGGAGTTTATGCTATACATAAACCATCAGAAAATACAATTTATCAATATCCAAGTAAATTTAAATCAATTATACGTGAATTATGTTGAGTTATTTTAGATCTATACCTTTTTTAAGCATTGAAGTGGGAAATCAAATAAGATTTACCATGTACTAAATAAATGAGTGTTAGTGTTAGATGACATGTGAGTGAAATTCATGGGTTTTGACATCATGAAGGAAATATATGATAAACATATGTATTTTAAATATGCATGGAGGGTGTGAGTAAAGCCAAAAAATGTGGAAAAAACACTATGGTTAGATTATCACATGTATGGGGGAATACTATTTAAGGGAACACAATTATGCATACCTAGGGGGTTAATGTGCTATAAAATGATAAAGGAGGAACATAATGGCCATTTAGTAGGAAATTTTGGATATGAAAAGACATTTGTGTAATTATTCAAGGGATAATATAGACCAAGTATGTGCAAAAATATGTACGAGGGTGAATATTTTTTCAATTAGAAAAGGGGAAGAGTTAGAATGTAGGGTTGTATCAACCACTTTCTATATCAGAGAAGACATAGGATAACATTAGTATGGATTTTTTACTAGCATTTTCAAGAAAAAAAATGGAAATTATTCCATATTTTTATGGTGTAAATATTCTCAAAAATGGAACATTTTATTGCATGCAAGAAGACAAGTGAGAAAAAAATATAACCAACTTGCTCTTCAAAGATGTGGTGAGGTAGCTTAATTTACCATGTAGCATATTATTTGACATGAATATAAGGTTCATAAGACACTTATGACATACATTATAGATAAATTTTAGATGAAATATAAATTTTAGTCTAGCATACCATTCAAATATGGTTAGTCAAACCAATGTATTAAAATGAAGCCATGGAAATTTACTTAGATCCTTAATTGGGGATAAGCCTAAACTGTGGGATATAATGTTGGTGTAATTATAGTTTTCACAAAATAATATATGAATTAGAGCACTGGGAAAACATAATTTTAGGTGGTGAGTGGGAGAAATCTAATAAGAGTCATAGAGTTTAGGGATATCAATGAGGCATATGGAAGAAACATAGACAAGAATAATATATAGACGATATATGTGATTTACACCAAGAGGTGTAGAGAAGGCTAGAGTAGTTCAGCCTACGATATAAGAAATGTGTAGATGAGAAGTATATAAGTAAGGATATCAAGGTAGGATACCTTGTGTTGGAACATTTTGGAAAAGAACATTTTTTGAAGGGGACACACAACAAACTAAACGTGAATAAGATAGGACCATATAATAACTTGTGCAAGTTAATAACAAATGTTTATGAGATAAAGTTTCTAGAAGGAATAAACATATAACCCATATTCAATGTGAAATTATTGTACATGTTTCATGAATGATATTAATGCAAAGGGACATAAGAAATTAAATTTAAATTATTAACTAGAAGGCACAAATATGAGAGGAGGAGGAGATAAAGGCCATATTGGACTCAATAGTGGTCAAAATGACACATGATAAAAAATATCTCAAATATTTGGTGAAGTGGAGACATTAGGCAATAAAATATTCTACATGATTATATATCAAAGAGATTAGTTTCTATGGTCATACTGTCAAGTATTTTGAATTTTGAGTTAGATCTCAAATTTTAGTTTCTTGGGGTGTCTAATGCATGAGCATCCCATCCACAAATAAATATTACATCACCAAGGATAGATAAGTCAATTTTTTTTGAAGGGGGTGAAGGAAAGGTAGTTACAAAAATTATATTTTCAAGCTTTATATTCTTGGACAAGTATTTCCAAAGGTGTGTAGTTGTGAGCAGTATCTCAACACAAAGGCATTTTCAAAACAAATCACAAGCAAGTTTTTGGTTCAAGTGTAAAAATATGACATAGGAATTTGAGGGTAGTATTGCATGAAGAATAACCATTCCACATGAAACAAAGGATGGATTTATGAACTCATGAACTCATGATTTGACACAAGACATGTGGAGGAATATTTGGGTTCAACACATATTTATTGTAATGTCACTAAAGACTAGATTAATTGCCATATAATCTATCCAATTATGTAAAGATAAAATATTTACAAAATATGAAGATTGGTAAAAGTAACTTATTTAATATGGTTAGTTGGGGCTCATAATGAAAATATTCTTAAAATTACATTATGAGATAGGTTTACTATATTCACTGCAGATCTGATATAGATATGCTACTCATTCTTAAACCAAGATGTTAGTTGTGCATATGAATATATAATTAACTCCTTTAGGGAGTTGATAACTATAGGAGAGTTGAATCACTTGGAATAATGATGAAGAATAAGAAATTTCTTATGAGAGACTTTATTATATATAAAAATAAGGAAAAGAGCAAATATAAAGTCTTGAATTATTATCACATTACATAGATATTTTAGAGAATATATTGATGTGATCTAAAGATTGCATATGACAATCTCATATCTGACCAAATATTTTAGCTATTGCCTTGAGAAAATTTATGTAATATTTCTTTGATATTAATATATAAGTAGATATTATATTTGTATTTAGTTATGTGTTTTGAGTGAGAGTGAGTGTGTTTACTCAGGATGCATGGTGTAAGGTATACATTCATTAGGACCCCTAACTGTGACTATATCAGTCCACCTACTAATGTCATAATCCCATGCTTCTTTAAATTTATAGGAAGAACTAGCTGACTTTACTTGAACTAATTCACCACAAAACACTTGTGTTGATGTGGATTTTGTGCACACTAGGGAAACTTACAAGGTAACATATAAATTTTTAAGATTAATGAAGAAAGATTTAATCTAAGGCACAAGTTATGGGGTATTGGGTTTTGTAAACAATATGTTTGTGAAATAACAGTGAGCAAAACAATTTTTTACCTTAGATGGTTCAGATATGACATGGGTCTAAATATAATTGATATGTATGGATTAATTATCAATATAATCTAAGGTAGGTAAGATCAAAATAAAATCAAAAAAATGAAGGAAAGGTAGGGAAGGGAAAAAGGTCTATGGATCAAACAAGATGAAAGATTTTAAAGATGATTCTTGAACTAGGGGTTGGATAATTAATCATGCTACCTTTTGAGTCACCCTTATTCAATTTTTCATGAATTTTGCCATAAAATAAGTTCAATCACTTATCATCTTTTGTGTGTGAATTTTTAAAAGAATTGAACCTTTGAACTTGAACCTTTCTTGGAGTTTAAAAGTTCAATAAGTTTAATGGTTCAATAGGTTTAATGTTTCAAAGTTCAAAGTTTCTCAAAGTGAGCTGTTTGTCCCTTTATGTATTTTAATTATGACTTTGAACCTTTCAATTGAAATTGAACCTTTTTTTTGAGTTCAAAAGTTCAAGGGTTCAAAAGTTCAATACTCGATGTTTTGTAAAGAGTCATGTTCACTCAGTTCCCTTGTATAAATTAATGTATGATTAAACCTACCATTTGAACCTACCACTTGAACCTAACATTTGAAACTACATAGTGGAGTTCAAAATTTCAATAGGTTCAATTTTTCAAAGTTTAAATTTTATAGAAAGATCATATAACTATTGGTCGATCTGTGTAGTTCATCTCGTATCATTGAACCCCAAAATTGAACCACATTTTCAAAAGTTCAATGGTTCAATGGTTCAATGACTATATTCTCATCTCACCTTGAGGATTTTTATAAGTTAAAATTAGTGGGAGATTTAGAGGAGAACATATCTAAAACTCATTATAAAGCAAAAAATTTTGAATTTTCATGAGGTTACAGATAATCATTACTCATCAAAATCATGTGTAAAAAAATGCTTGACATTAATGCATATGTCAGAGTGCGTGTCTTATCAAGAATGTTTAGCACGTATCATTTCAATTTAATTATTTGATTTAGTTAATATCTGTATCAAGAGAACAATTCAAATTTAGCAAACAAGCATACTGGACGATACAAAGGAGAACAACACAGGTGGTATACAATATTTGTTGCTCAAATTTGTAGTGATTTTGAATAAATTTAAGGCGAGTTTTATTCTTACTATAAGATATTTCCATTACTTGGTTGGAAAGAATAATTATTTTGAGTTCACGGTATTATTTAAGAAGTTTAAAACTTTTTATTTTCATCATATCCTCCAACCTATAGCCATGAAATCTACTTGTCTCAATTATGAGCATGGTCCTAGTCTCATATGTTCTCCTCTTGAAATTGGGGACACCTCTCTAGTCCAATATGACTTGGAAGATTTTAAGGGAAGGGCTAGAAATCTTGTGTCAAATCCTAAGATGCAGAAGATAGTAGAAAGTGGTTTGGTTGAAGCTGTGGCCTTTCCCATGGCTATACAATTTCTTGAATTGGTTCTTGAATGCATGAATAGATATGAACCTCAGAATAGGTGCAGCAGGACTATAGATGGTAATGTTTTACTACATATCAACAAACAAAACCTAATGTCTGTGATGAGAATTCCTCCCAAGGAACCATATTCTAACCTCAGTATCACTTCTTCCTATGGTTATTTTTCATTAAATAAAGCAATTTACAAGAGCATGATTGCAAGGAATTGGCTTTTGAAATTCCAAAAAGGGGGTTCAAGACTGCCCAGACCATTAACAAGAAATCACATGATTCCAAAAGTATAAGATATTATAGTATTATTACATAGGCTCAAGGGTAATACTCATGCATATTATTGGGAAGACTGGATGTACTTTTTCATATAGATGATCCTCCAAGGAGAGCAATATTTGGATTGGGTAGAAATTGTAACTAAATGTTTGTATCTAGTTTAGACAATTGTTTGGGAAATAAAGAGTTTTATATGTTTTCATACCTCTTCTATTGCCTAGCATCTACAAGATAATGGGCAGGATTACCTCATGTGCCCTTGGCTGAAGACAACAAAATTTATGATTATTACTCACAGTTACAAATGCATAATTGATATGAGGATTATATGAGAGTTAATGATGTTTTTACTAGGAAAATGACTTTTTAATTATCAAACAACATCAATAAAAGGTTATCTAATGAAGCTATGTAACTAATCAATATTTATGGTAGTTTCTTCATTCAGTTTTCCAAGTTCACTTATATCAGAGTTGGGGGTTTTGACGGTGAACCTTTGAGGTTACCTAGGTATGTTTTTGACTAATTTGTGTTAATAAAAGTATACAGAAAATTAGCACATGTAGATAAAAAGTTCCCAACAAAAAATAAATTTGGTATATCTTTTCTTGTCGAACTTGGATGTTATTCATGAAAGTCAACATATGACACTTTAAATTTAGAATTGGATCTTAAAAAATTCAATTTTTAGTACTTCAAAATCAAATCCCAATTTGATAGCAAAGGTTTTTCTAGGGATAACTTGGATCTAGGAATAAGATTTTCACATATTCCTCAATTGGAAGATTATTGGGAGGATTGTTGAGATGAATTCGAGGTTAGAAAAAGACTGTGGTCTATGTTCTCCCTAGGACAAATAATTACTCTTAATTTAAATATGGAAATTTATGGAATATTTGATAATGAAGAATAGGTGATTGATCCATAATTTGAATAGATAAAATAATCACCTATTCCAAAAATTGACTAGGAGAAAAATCAAGAAGATAGAATTGAGGTTCAAACCCTCCCAGTGATAAGAAAAATTGAGAAATGGTTGAGAGATAAAAACTTGGGGGGAGCTTAAAACATAGCTTCCCAACAATGTACATCAATAATTGAATCACTAATCCCAATAAGCTCCTCTAAAAATCTTATTTCTATCTATGATGCAGGTACTTCCAGAGCAAAAACTAGAAGGGATTCTATCATCAAAGAATTTGAGAAGGCCCTTATAACTAATCTACCTCCTTGTGCCACTAGATCAAGGACCCAAAGAAAGAGAAAGAGTTATATTTCTGAAAAAGTAATTATGGATTTGAAATTTTGAATAATATTCAGGAGAAGCCAAAGGTGATAAAGAATCTGGTTCACCAATGGTGGAAGATGTTAGTACATATCAACAGATAGTGATTCTTTTTGATTCCACTAAATTGATGATTGTTTCAAATATAACTTTTGATCAACCAAATCCTGATAAAGAAGTATTGGCCTTTGTACCTAAGTGGGTGGAAAGCTCAATCAACAACAAAAGGAAAATAGTACCATTTTTTTTACCCTTGGAAGATATGGTAAGTGTTTAGGGAAAAATATTAAATCTAAAAAGTTAAAAAAAAAATCTAGGGTAGATGTCAACCCTAATATAGGGAATTAAAATGCAGAAATAGCCTGACCAAGAACCAATGAGGAAGTTCAAAATCCTATAGTTCAATATTTTACAATTGAAAAGATAGATCTTGGGACTGCATCACGTGCCATAAATGTGCATCACCTTGAAGCATCCACCAAAAGGATAGTCAATACAACTTGGAAGGATGAAAAAGATAAAAAGGAGTTAAAATAGATTGTGTGGTCAATGACAGAGTACATTGATGCTAGTCATAATCCAGATCCACAACTAATTTCCCAACTACCCTTGTCTTTTAACCCAAAATTGCCTGTCAATCAAAGGATGTTAGACCAAATACAAAGAAGCAAAATGGTTAACAGGGTATTTGATAATTGGTTGGATGCCATCATTCAGAAAGGTGTAGAATACATTCATAAATTGAATAATGTATATGATCTAACAATAATTATTATTTAATATTTAAAGACTCAAAACACTTTGTGGATAAAAAATGAAGGAAAATGGATGAGTGTGATAAACCAGATTGATGAGGTACAAAAGTATGGAATAACAAGGTTTTTGTCAGAAAAGAATTTGATAAGACTGGATGAAGATATATTATATGTAAGAAAAAAATTGAATGGAGGAATTTAGTATCCCGATAAGGGTGAATCGTAATCATAAAAATGATCGAGGAAATAACTGAATTCATTTAGTCATTACAACATGATCTACAGAGTATTGATGTCAAATACATAAAAGATGATGGAAAAATAGAAAAGGACATCAATATTGTAATTCAATTCTTTAAGGAAAATATCAACATCATTAAATAAAGTGACAATTTATTAACTAAAAATTTCTCTCTCAAATTTCAAAGGTAGAGTCACTTCTTTGTCATTGCATCGACACACTCCTAGAACATGCAAAGAAGATGGGAAAATTTTGGAGGGAAGAAAACATCTAGAAGGCAAGAATAAAACATGTCAGTATTCCCAATCTCTCAAAAATTCAAGAGCTTATTATAGCATTTCAGGAGTGGAAAGCTCAACGTGTCTATCCAACTAAACACAACAAATTTGGAGATCCTAATCCATCACTTCAGTAATGATTTTACTTGGATAGTTTCTTTTATTTAGTTATTTAGTTACTATTCTATTCAAAACTTGATCTTTAAATGAATTTGTAAAAAAACTAAATCTTGTATGGGTCAGAGTTACTTTAACTTTGGTTTAGTTTGAAAGATTGATTAAAGAGGGAAACTATATATATTTGAAAAAGATAGAGATAGAAGAGAGAAAAGAAAAGGAGTTAAGAAAATTCAGAACTGGACCATTGTTGTTGACAATATATGTGATGTTTGTGTTGAATGCTTAAAATTTTGCTTGATTCTAATCAACAACAATGGGAAGTTTCAAGCTGTGGGATATTGCGACTTGAAACAACCTCCAGATTTTAGAGAAGTTGGTCTCTTCTTTTATATCAAGTGTTGGGGGAAAAGGGATAGGAAATTAAACAAAAATGCAAATGCAAGAATTGAAACCTAACTATGGTGATGTGCCTGAGTGTAATCCTAATCCTAACTTGAGCACAATGATACTATATATAGGATTCAATTACATTTAAGAGCAGATAAGTGCATGATCAATGTAAAAAATTGAAATAATAAAAATAGAGGCTCACAACAGAGGGTTATTTTGCTGAGATATAGAAAATGTCAACCAAGGCATAGGGTTCAATCTTCTTATAAGATTCTTCCAATCACATAAGAGGTGCAAAAACATGTATAGTTATGTAGGATTTCTGACTCAAGAAAACAAGACAAAAGCAAATGACATTCCTAATCACAACTCTAGAAAATCCACAGTTTAGACTACTTTTGCAAATGACACGGATAATATCAACCAAGCCATAGAGTTAAATCTTAATTATTTAAGCCACATAAAAGGCACAGAAACATGCATAGTTACATCAAATCTACAACTCAAGAAAATGAGACAAAAGAAAATGATATTACTTAGTCAAAAACTCTAGAAAGTCTAAAACTATAGAAATTCCCCCTTTTACAATAAATATCTCTCCTTTTATAGCCTTGGATGTCTCGTTCCATCATCCCTTTTCCCACACAATTCAACTCCACCCTTAACTCATAGGGGACAAACAAATGGCAATTTCAATGCCTTGGATGTATCCTGGTCTTATCAAGAAGGGCCATGCTGGAGCAGGGTGGCTGCCCTGACTGTGGCATGTTGATTCATGTCTAGTACCTCCTTTTGCACCTGAATTTCTCATTCCATCACCTGCTTAACTGCTTAATTGCCCATTCTACCTCCACCTATATGGGACAAACAGATAGCCCTTTTAATGTTTGTAGGCCCCAAAAATCTACTCAGTGAACTATTCCATCTACCAAAAATAACTCCCATCGAGTTCCCCTCCAACTCACTTTGTGGCAATAGATACACAAAACATTCTGTTCTGTTGAAATGGAAGAGGACACTTAGTCAATTTCTTGAAATTCTCCCTATCACTTAGAAGGCACTAGAGAACGACACTTGGTGCTTTCCACTTGATTTATTGAGGACACACGGCTCTCTCCGGTTCTCTTTAGATATGATGTAGAATTATTTGGGGCATATACTAGGCTCACATGGATGGTGACACTTGGCAGCTTTCGTAGACCTTTGAAATAACATCTGGGACCCACCACAATCTTTATTTAGCAATGAAGCTTTAAGATGATCTCTCAGAAGTTGACATGTGGCAGCTTCCACTGTTCTTAGGAAGATACGTGGTGTCTTTCGCTTCTCCTTTTAGGGGTATGTGGCATCTTCTGCTTCCTTCAGGAATGGAGTAGAAAGGGGCTTGGAAAGTGACACTTGGTGACCTCCGCTGCACTTTAGCACTTAAAAAAATTTAAATAATGCCTTTCTACCTTCTGAAAAGGTACTTGACCCCTTTGGTTTTTGGAACACTCCCTTGAACTGCCTGATGAACCAAAATGGTTCAATGGTTCAACACTGCACACCATTTACACATTATCTAAGGTATTGAACCAAAAACATTGAACCAAGGCATTAAACTCAGGTGTTGAACTGACTATCTCTCAGATGTTGACACATGGTGTGCTTCGCTTAGCTGTTATTGGATATGTGGCACATTCTATGGCCCTCTTAAAAGTTATGAAAAGTGTCTCAGATGACGCTAGTTAGCCGGCTTCGTGTTTCAAAAAGTGACACTTGGTAGCTTCTACTCGAATTCAACACTTAGGCAAAAATGAAATGAAGGAAACAAAAAATGGGAAAGAGAACCCATGCTCAAAATACACCACTTGGCAGCTTCCACTGCACTTCGGTAATCAAAAGAAACAAACCCACGCTCTGCTCCAAAACTCTGCCGCCACGACCAAGGTATGCAGGAACCAAAACTGTAATGCACGACTAAAAATTTGAATGCAACGTAGAGTAAAAATTTACTCTATAGTTACTGGCAACCCCTAAGACTTTTGAGCCTACTTAAAAAGAAATCCAACTCCCATTCTGTCAAAATTTCAAAATTTTACAGCTCTAAAAGTGCTGTCTGGTAGATAGACCATTCATGGTCAAATAACCCTTGCTTGTTCTATAATTCAATGAAAGCTAAATCAAGGTTGATAATATCCTTGTGTGAAAAATTTAGTATAATCTAAATTATAGCTTTTAGTTTGAATTCTAGCTAGGAAAGAGGAACCAAAATAGCTTCAACTTTTGATACTGAGGAATCATCTTGTAAGTCCTGGAAAAATGTTTGATCCTTTTATTTGGCCAGCAAAAATGGTTTAATTTGATCAACCATTAGCACTGTGTTGGTGTCTGGAAACAGAGAAGGAAGAACTAGTTGCACTAGATCTTCAATATGTTGTCTCATCTCACCGATGCCTTCTTTCATGACTTTGAGAAGCTCTTTACAACTGTTGGCTATGGCATTGCAACTGAGCACCTCATTGACTCATTTTGTAGTGACCATTCTATCAGTGATCCCTGTGGCTACCAGTGTCACATCCATTACATTGTAGAGCTTTTGTAACAAGGTTTGGGAGTCTGTGACTCTGTCGAAGACTATAGCCAGGGTGTTTTTCACTGAATCTTCCACCTTTTTGCATAATTGCTATGCATTGAGCAGGAAGGTGAGAGATGGCCTGAGCTGAATAATCTCTGAGGAGATTCTTTTCCACATTGATTCATAGAGCTCCTTTACTAGTTTTATCACTCTAACACCTTTTGGCCTATTAGCCAGTTCTAGTGTTAGTTGTGCCACTTTTTGCTACTCTGCTTGGAACTAGGCTTGAAAATTTGTAGTATTGTTTTGTTCATCTAGTAGCTTCTGCTACAATTGAGTAACTTGCAGCTGATGTCCTTTGAATCTTCCCTACAATGCTACTTTCTCTCACCTAAGGGTCATCTTTGCATCCTTTACATGTGTTAGCTCTACTTTTAATGAATCATTCTGTGCTTAGATTGCCTGGTGAATCTGATGGGAAATAGTATCTTGTAACTATTTATTTAGAATTGCTATTTCATTATCTTTCTTATTTATTTCTTTGGCCAAACTGCTATAGTTTGCCTTTTCTTTGGCCAAATTGGCCTCCATCTTTTGTAGTCTTTTTGATGTTTTCAAATAATCTTCTGTGACTATAAAAGTGGTTTCTGTCAATAGCTCAACTCTATCTTGGGGCCTGAACAAGGACATATCAATGGCCACTGCATTCATTATATAATCCTTTTGTTGCATTTACTCACTTAGCTTGATGATGTTGGGTGACAAATGGGTCATTGTTAGTTGCTACTGAATAGGGTCAAATTGTGACCATAGGTGTGGGGTAGCCAATGATTTATTCTCTTTAGTTTTCTTTTTCTCCATCTGGGCTTCTCTTGCCTTCCTAGCAGCATCAGCCTGTGTCTGGAAGGTGGAAGGGGATGTAATGTGTCCTCCCATAAAAGGATATCCCTATGGTAGGCCATATTGAATAGCCAGTGGTTGGCTATGGAAATCTAAGGGAAAGGTTTCTTGGGAGTAGAAGGGGAGAAATAGGGTAATGTTAAGGCTTGAGGCATCAAAGATGGGGTGAATTGTGAAATGGGGATGGCAGAGGTGATATGAGGTGTCATTTGGCTAGGTGGAGGCATCATGCCGATAGGGAAAGGAACAGACTGAGAGGGAGGAGGAGGAGTAATACTTGAGGGGGAATTATAGTGCTCTACACTTAGCATTGCAAAGGTTCTTCTTCCTCCTTTGAATCTATTTGGAACTGCACCCTCTTTCTCTTAGGTGTATCCAACTCTGGCTACGTCTGCTTCCCTTCCACTTTTTCTATTGTTGGTGGTGCTTATGGAGAATTGGGGACTTCAATAACTTTCGATGATGGGGAAGCTTTTGGTGGTGAATACACCACACTCCTTTGTTGTTCCATGGCACTAAGAGGCTGGGGCCAGGTTGATGTAGTGACTACAGCTACAGCTTCCTCTGAGGCCTATGGTTGCTGGCTTGGTCCCACTCTAGCTTCCTGCCCTGTACCGAGTGTCAGAAATTGACTTGTTTCTAGGCTAGATGAAGGGGAGGGATCACACTCATCTTAGAGTTTCGCCCATCTTTCATCTGAATCCATGCTTTTGAAAGTGTGGGTGGTTTGAGAATTTTCTTGCCTATATTTCTAATAGGCCTCAATCTTCTCTGCATCCCAATATTTATTCTTCAATGTCCTTCTCAAACCAAAAGTCATCTTGAATTTGGGATCATAATCCTTCTACTTATCATAGAAGGTTTCCCATGGTCTATTCTGTGGCTAGGGCAAATTTGTTAATTCAACATAAAGACCAGGAGCATCTTCTGTAGCATTTTTTCTAGTCTCCTAAAAAGGGCCGCCTTCATGTGCAATCTTGGCCCCAATCATATTGGTCCTTACCCAAGAAACTATGAAATCACTTGGGTCATAAATCCATTTGTCTTCGACTAACAGGAACCCCAAGAAGGCTAGCTTTTGAAGTAGCAAGACTTCAATGTCCCTGGATTCCAAACTTATGTTGCCTGTCATCCACAAGAGATTATACATTTTTCTCTTCTTTTTCCCAGAGCCATTCTCATTATCAACTATGGACACCTGCTTGGTGACCTCCAAGAATGCTAACCTAAGAGTTAAAGTCTTTGGTAACAACATTGGTTCCCCATAAAACCCATGAACCCTTATGATCGTGTGGTGGGACCCAAAATAGAAGTCCCATGGGATTGGACAACTGACCAGGAGGTTTGAAACACTTGGAAATACCCTATTCATGACAGGTTCAAGGTTAAGGAAACAAAAAATGGGGGTAATGAATAGTTCCCAAAAATCATATAGGTTGCTAGTTCTTGATAAAATGTGTGTCCATGTAGACACAAGAATGGTCCCTTGGGGGTCAAAACTTGGGTCATATATGTTTAGATCCATGTGTCAGGTGAAAAGGTTAGGGTTCTGATATAGTATGAGATGGAACAAATAAGAGGAATACCTAAAAACCCATTTTGATTTGAATTGGGTTAGCTATTCCACTATTGAAAAGGCAATGTGCTCTGAGAAGTTAGGTCGATACTGCTACATCTTGTCGACTATCTTCAACTTGAAAAGGATGGCCATTTATTCTACATACACTGCCATGTCATCCTTCATGCCAAAGATGAGAGCCATCATTGACAGCACGTCTTGGCTAACTAGCATGAATTGAGCTCTTAGTGTAGGGAGCATGGGTACTATAGTATCACCATTAGCCATTTATAACTCAGACCTCAAAAACCTTGTCTGAGTGTTGACGTTCACCCATATCTTTCACATCTTATCAATAGTGGGGAATGTAGTGGTATTGTCATAATTTAGGGCTAGCATGTCCCTAACAGCTTGTGGTATGATCTACACCATGAAGGGACCCTATTGAATGGTGCAAGATGGTGCATGGAGCAAGTTTATCCATAATTCAATCAAGTCAAGGCATGGATGCACAGCTGGGATAATGAACTGAGCTAGTTGTGAGGTCCATATCCTCATTCTGAATGTCTTGTATTGCCCTGCTCTGGCCCTTTGAAGACACCTTTGGTGTGCCCCTTCTTTAAGACTCTTGATATTAGTTTTTTGCAATATTATGTCCATGATTCCATCTGCATAATCCTTTACCTTTGATGGGTCACTGGCTTGACCAACCCCTAGGATTCTGGTTCTCGGATAGGTTCTCGATGGTTGCACAGGAGCTGAAGCATATGATTTAAAAGCAAGCAACTTATCAAGAGATCTAGATGTCCTAGCTCCTTATTATGAAGATGATGATCTCACCATCTCTATATCCTTTTTGTAATACCTGGTATGAACCTTGTACAAGATAGAAACACTCTTCTTGAAGCAAATTTTACTAGGTGCTAAAAAATTGCAAGGAGCAGGATATTTTTGCAGGTGCAAGAATGCTTGAGAGTTTGTAAACTTCAAATCTTGCTAAGAGATATTTATGGACCTATCAAGTCTCAAATGGCATTAAATTTAGATGACCGTTAGTAGATCCTACTCAATCTTTAGGGAACAACAAGGTGGACACGCTATGCAAGTTGCGGCGCAAGGTACCTTAGAGATTTTGAAAGATTTGGGAAGCATTCAATGGGGCAAAAATTTAAAGAATTAAAAAAGCTTTCTAAGCTGCCAAATCTATGTTTAAAACACTTATTTAAAAGGAAAGCTAGAAAACAACAATGGAAAACAAAAACAATGCGAGAATGGGAAATTACCTAACTACATTAATTAAGCATATTTATCTCCCTCCGAGATCAAAAACAAAATTTCTAACATCTTCTTCATGACAGGCCAACTTATGTTGCCATACAAGTGATTGAAATGGGTATATCTTTGGTGAAATGTCCTTTGTGCAGGCCACACAGATTTGCCTGCATTTGAGTGAGTCTGGGTCAAACATGCTTTCGACATCCATAAGCTCTTCTTGTTCTTGGAAGCCCATCAAATATCGGCTCTTTATGTTAGCATGCCTTACCAAGAAATCAATGATGGTTTGCTCATCAATAGAAGCCTTTTGTCCTATATCATTTATTGACTCAACTTCTTCTGCTTCAAACTCTAGCCCTATTGCATTATCCTCCTCTTTCATGACTTTAACCTCTTGAAGGGGTGATCTTGAAAGAGTGAAATAATTTTGCACATGTAATTGAGGCTTAATGCTATTCTGTTCATTTGTAACCAATTTATAGCTATCTTGAAAAATGGTATAGCGTGACCCAATAATTTCAAATAAATCATTTGAAACATGACCCAAGAATTATCCATTATCTTGCAAAGTGAGAAGAAAGTCTGAGATTATTTCCTCTTCATCAAGGGTCAACATATATGCTACTAGAGTAGGATAAGTAACTGGTGGTATTGGGAGAATCAAATAATTGCTAGCATTCCATCTTGCATAATTTCTTGGGGAAACAGGAGCTCCCATATTTACTCTCTATACTAGTTGAAACTGATTGACTCTTCTTCTTGGACTAATTACCAAAGGTGGAAAACGAATACCTAGATTTGTAGTAGACTATGATCTGGTGACTGGTCCATAGCTCTGACTCCTTGTAGCTCTCTGGTTCATGCGGTCTTGAAAGAAACTTCAAGACTGGTCCCACTGGGCATGCCAATTTTTTTTGAATGCTTAAAATTGTGCTTAATTCTAATCAACAACAATGGGAAGTTTCAAGGTATGGGATATTGTAGCTTGAAACAACCTCTAGATTTTAGAGAAGCTGGTCTCTTCTTTTATATCAAGTGTTGGGGGAAAAGGGATAGGAAATTAAATAGAAACACAAATGTAAGAATTGAAACCTAACTATGGTGATGCGCTTGAGTGTAATTCTGATCCTAACTTGAGCACAATGAGACTATTATAGGATTCAATTACATTTAAGAGCAGACAAGTGCATGATCAATGTAAAAGATTGAAATAATAGAAATAGAGGCTCACAACAGAGGCTTCTTTTGCTGATATACATAAAATGTCAAAAAAGGCATAGGGTTCAATCTTCTTATAAGAATCTTCCAATCACATAAGAGGTGCAAAAACACGTACAGTTATGTAGAACTTCCGACTCAAGAAAATGAGACAAAAGCAAATGACATTCCTACTCGCAACTCTAGAGAATCCACAATTTAGACTACTTTTGCAAATGACATAGATAATATCAACCAAGGCATAGAGTTCAATCTTCTTAATTCTTTAAGCCATATAAAAGGCACAGAAACATGCACAATTACATCAAATCTACAACTCAAGAAAATGAGACAAAAGCAAATGATATTACTTAGCCAAAAACTCTAGAAAGTCTAAAATTATAGAAAGTCCCCCTTTTATAATCGATATCTCTCCTTTTATAGGCTCGAATGTCTTGTTCTATCATCCCTTTTCTTGCACAATTCTACTCCACCCTTAACTCATAGGGGACAAACAGACGGTGCTTTCAATGCCTTGGATGTATCTTGGTCTTATCAAGAAGGGCCATGCTAGAGCGGGGTGGCTGCCCTGACTGCGGCATGTCAATTCATGTCTAGTACCTCCTTTCGCATATAAATTTCTTGTTCCATCACCTACTTAGCTACTTAACTATCTATTCTATCTCTACCTACAAGGGACAAATAGATGGCCCTTTTAATGTTTGCATGACCCAAAAATCTACTCGGTGAATTGTTTCATCTACCAAAAATAACTCCTGCTGAGTTCCCCTCCATCTCGCTTTGTGGCAATAGATACACAGGACATTCTATTCTATTGAAATGGAAGAGGACACTTAGTCAATTTCCTAAAATTATCTTTATCGCTTAGAAGGCACCAGAGAATGAAACTTGGTGCTTTTCACTTGATTTATTGAGGACACGTGGCTCTCTTTACTTCTCTTTAGCTATGCTGTAGAATTATTCGGGGTATATACTAGGCTCCCACGGATGGTGACACTTGGCAGCTTCCGCAGACCTTTGGAATAAAACTTGAGACCCACCACAATCTTTATTTGGCAATGAAGCTTGAAGATGATCTCTTGAAAGTTGACATGTGGTGGCTTCCACTATTCTTGAGAAGATACGTGGCGTCTTCTGCTTCTCTTTCTAGGGGTATGTGGCATCTTCCGCTTCCTTTAGGAATGGAGTAGAAAGGGGCTCAAAAAGTGACACTTGGAGACATCCGATACTCTTTAGCACTTAAACAAATTGAAATAATGCCTTTCTATCTTCCAGAAAGGTACTTGACCCCTTTGGTTTTTGGGACACTCCCTTGAACTGCCCGATGAACCAAAATGGTTCAATGGTTCAACAGTTCAACACTGCGTGCCATTTACATGTTATTGAAGGTATTGAACCAAAAATGTTAAACCAAGGCATTGAACCCAGGCATTGAATCGACTATCTCTCAGATGTTGACACATGGTGCACTCCACTTAGCTACTATTGGATATGTGGCACATTCAGCGGCCCTCCTGAAAGTTATGAAAAGTGTCTCGAATGACGTCAGTTGGCTAGCTCTGTGTTTTAGAAAGTGACACTTGGTGGCTTTCACTCGAATTCAACACTTAGGCAAAAATGAAATAAAGGAAACAAAAAAGGGGAAAGAGAACCCGTGCTCAGACTACACCACTTGGCAGCTTTTGTTGCACTTTGATAATTGAAAGAAACAAACCCGCGCTCTGCTCCAAAACTCTGCCGCCATGACTAAGGTATGCGGGAACCAAAACTGTAGTGCGCGACTAAAAATTTAAATGCAATGTAGAGTAAAAATTTACTCTATAGTTTGTCTAAAACATTTTTCATCTATGAATGAAAAGGAGAATCAAATGGTGCATACTTAGATTTGTGGATTTGAGTGTTTGAAATTAGGTTTTCTTTGTAAAATCTTCTTTCATATAGTAATTACTCTTCCATTAGACAATTCATTATATGTGTTTTATCCTTTACTGGTTCAACAATATATAAGTTTATCTATTTGATTGTTATTGAAAATAAAATCTATGTATTCTATTATCGATTACTATTATAAAATATTGCATTCATAACATGATGATGTGTGGATGTTAATTTACCTTTAAAACACTTTCTGGTTAAAAGTGTATCTAAATATTTGAATTCATTGAAAATTTTAAAGGGAGATATACCTTAATTCATAGGGGAACTAGTCTTAATAGTTCACCTATTTGTTGTTTAACTTGTTTGTTCTTGAAAAAAGGGTATGGAGTCAAAATAAAACATTTTTAGATAAGGACAAATCTGTTAGCCAATAGTTTTTGGTGACTCTGCTAGGGATCGAAATTGAAATCTTTACTGAAAGATTAGTCACCTTAATATGAGGCAACACTGGTGCTTCCACATGAAAATATAATTCCTATTTTTAAACCTAATCTTGGTTTTCAAGATGAACAGGAAGATATTATTAGTTAGTTAAATAATCTTGCTTGGCATTCTCATCAAAATGTTGATGATTATAGAATAACAAGCAAAATATCAGAAAAAGAATAAGAATTAGCTAATAATATGAGATTGCTGTTACTCAGGCAAAGAAGGAGGCAAAAAGAAAATGAAGCAAGGAATTAAACCCCCCTAAAGTGTGAAGTTAATAATTATAATATCATAAGCTAGATTCTAGAAGATACACAAGGTCTTTAAAAAGAGAAGAAATTGAGGATTCCACTTTTCAAACATTGCAAAGCTTAAATTTTCCTTATATTTCTACCCATGTTAGAAAAGATAGAAGTAGACCTTATATCCCTCCTAAACCTTCTACATCCTCTATCTATCAAGCCTTAACTCTTTTTGGTACTATCTTTCCTTCTGTCATAAGTTTTCTTCTAATGGCCCAACCTTGGGGCACAGCCATAGGACCTCTAAATTTATGGACCAACCTGAATCCTTTGCCTAAAAATGCAAGGGAAAATTTACCCAAATTTAATGGAGATGGAAGATAATCACCAGAGGAACATCTGAATGCCTTTGCAGTGGCATGTGGTGTGTTAGGCATGCAACATCAAGATGTAGCTATAAGGCTTTTTGTGGAAACTCTAACTGATATTGTAGCATAATGGTTTTATCATCTATCTGATTCCTCAATCACAAACTAGAATGATATGAAAAATTAATTTGAAAATAGGTTTAAAAGTATAAAAGATGAACATTCCCTTCTTGCTCAATTGACTCATCTCAAGAAAGAGATACATGAACCCATGAGGGAATTTATAGCCAAATTTAATAGAATTGTGCATTAGATTCCTAATACTAAAAGACTAACTACTGAGAATTAGAAATGTGTATTTATTAATTCTATACCTCCTAATATAAGTTTTCATCTCAGAAGAGGTGTAATTATTGATTTAATAGATGCATAATCATTGGCAGTTGAGTTAGAGGATGATCTTATTATGGCGAAAAAATGGAAGAAGGAAGTCCAAGTACCTAATACTCATCCCTCATCCTCTGCAGATCCTATGGTTCAAAGGCTATTCAATGATATGATTTCCCTTAAAAGATAATTACCAAAGACTAGTACTTCATTCCAACAACCATATCAAGATATTGACAAAAGAAATCAACAAGCAAATATTGGTAAGACATTACCACTTACATCAACACAACCAAGATTGACTATTGAAGCCCCTCCTTGAAGAAATAACATGTGTGTCTTTCATTTGACTATTGACCATGATAGAAATTCTTGTCCAGAGATGTTTAGATATACTCAAATGACTGCTACTCAAGATGTCTTAGGGGAGATTACTGAAGAAGAAAGGAGCTTTGAGAGACCTGGTGACTCTGAAATACACTTCTTAGAATATGATTCAAATTTAGAAAGAGGAGGTGAAATATTGGTTACTCTTGAAGATCCTTCATGTGCTATGCTTACCAGAAGTCAAAAGAATTAGAAGTTTTATAATACTCAATAAGTGCCCATTAAAGGTAATGAACCTTTTACTAAAACTTCTGATGCTAAGACACAAGAAAGTAAATTGTTACATAGAAATGATTATGAAACTTCTTTTGATATTTTATAATTTTGTAAGTCTACAAAAATTTAGATATTACCTACTGAATACCTCATGTTGAAACCCAAAGAACTTGATAAATTGGTTAAATATGTCAAAAATGGTCCTACACAAGTTGAACCTGAAAGTCAATTAAATGTTAACACTGAGTCTCCCATTACCCAATTATCTACTTCTCCACCTAAATCACCCACTCATACTTCTAGAATGACCCTCAATTCATCTGATGATATTCCTTATATGGCTGATATGAAGCCCAACCCATTTTATGTTTCTTTATTCATAAATGGTCATGAACTCAACAATTGTATCATAGAATCAAGTGCTTTTGATAATATAATGCCTTATTATGTAGCCAAAGCCTTAGGCTTATCCCTTACAAAAACATTTGGTAGATGTTATTCCATGGATGGCAAACAAATTTCTTTGCTTGGATAAATTAAAGATGCATGAGTTGCTCTTGCAACCTATCCTGATAAAAAGGTGAAGTTGACTATTTTGGTAGTGGATATTCCTACTAGTTATGGGATGTTATTAAGCAGAAATTTTTGCAAAGATTTGGGAGGGTAGATTAAATTGGATTGGTTAGAAGCTAAAATTCTAGTGGGAAAGTAGAAAGTTAAGCTAGAACTTGAACCTAAATGCAAGTTTATAGTATATCCTTCTGATGATCCTAAGTCTCAGATTCTATTTTAAGAATGTGAATTTGGTAATTATTTTCTCTCATCTAATGATTTTAAGGAAGAATCTATCCCAAAGTCTCTTCATTTAGATGATCTATGGATCATGGAATTTGATGGAAGTTGTGCTATCATTGGTTCAGGAGCAGGAGTTGTGTTGATCTCACCTGAAGGTGAAACTTTTCCTTACTCTTTCAAACTAGAATTTAAAAATACTAATAACACTATAGAATATGAAGCTTTGTTGATTGCGTTAAATGAAGCTAAAGGAAAGGGTGTAAAAATACTCAAGGAAAGAGGAGAGGTTGAATTAATTATCAAACAAGTGAGAGGTATTTTTTAGTTTAAAATGATAGATTAAGACATTACAAAAATAGAGTTTGGGATGAGATAAAATGTTTTGATGCCTTTTTTATTAAAGCAATTCTCAGAGACTAGAACACTCAAGTAGATTCTCTAGCAATATCAGCTTCTCTTATTCTCCCACACCCTAATTTCAAAAAGGATTCATATAGAATAGAACTAGGCTATCATCCTAATGTCTCGGATAATGATAAAAATTGGCAAGTTTTTGAGAGTAATAAATAGATTATATTTTTTTTGGAGAACGCTGATATGTTCCTAGAGACTTATTTTGAAGGTCTTGAAACAAAATGTAAAGAATTCAATACTGATCTAGGGATCAATCCAAAAGATGATGTAATTCAACTAAAAGGAAATAAAATCCCTAAAAGATTGGTCTCTCTAAAAAATTTGTTCACTAGACAAGATGAATATACTAAAGGCAAACTTATCTAGAATCCTAACAAAATGGAGGATTATGAGTAAATCAATATTGGAAGTGAGACTAACCCTAAATGGATCTCCATTGGTAGGTGCTATTCACCAGAGGAGAAAAATGAATGAATTAATCTATTGATTAAGTATAAGGATGTATTTCCTTGGTGCTATGATGACCTTAAAGATTTTAACATGATAGTTCTAGCATCATATTCCTTTGAAATAAAATGTAATTCCATTCAGATAGAAGCTGAGAAATTACAACCCAAAAGTTGTTGAGGATATCTTTAAGGAGATTGACAAGATGTTGAAGGCTAAGATTATTTATCCAATTCATCACTCCACCTGGGTGGTGAATATTGTTCCAGTACACAAAAAGAATGGAGAAATAAGAATTTGTGTTGACTTCAAGAATTTGAACCAAGCTAGTTTAAAAGATAATTATCCCTTACCTATGATGGATTACATCTTGCAAACTATTACTAGGTCAAAAATGATGTCCATGTTAGATGGGTTCTCAAATTATAATCAGATAAGTGTGGTTGTAGTTGACCAACATAAAACTGCTTTCACTACACCTCGAGGAACTTTTTCTTATAACTGTATGCCCTTTGATTTGATTAATGTTGGTGCAACTTTTCAATAGGTGGTGGATTCATCCTTTAAATTTTTAAGAGATAGAATTATTGTCATTTATCTTGATGATTTGACTATTTTATTTAGAAAAAGAGAGGATCATCTGAAGGATTTGGAGACTATTTTACAAAGATGTCAGAGTCATGAGATATATCTTAACCCTAAGAAGTTGGTCTTCTATGTTACAGAAGGGAAGTTATTGGGACATCTAGTTTCAAAAAGTGGAATCAAAATTGACCTAGAAAGAGTTAGAGCAATACAAAAACTAATCCTTCTTTCTAATAGGACTGAAGTTAAGTCTTTCTTTGGCCAGCTTAATTTTCTTTAAAGGTTCATTCCTAATTTTTCTGAGATTAAAAAAAATATTTTAGGAATGATGAGTGAAAAACAAGCATTCAGATATAATGGAGCTGCTAAAAAAACATTTGAAGATATTAAAGAGGCAATTGCACAAATACCTACTTTAGTAAATTCCAAATTTCAAAAAGATTTTGTTATTTACTATTATGCTTCAGAACATACCATGTCTGGTATCTTGTTATAGAAAAATGAAGTGAATGTAGAAGCCCCAATAGCCTTTATGAGTGTTCCCCTCAAGAATCATGAACTTAAATATTCTTTCGTTAAGAAACAAGCTTTTTCTGTAGTAAAGGTTGTTAAACAATTTAGATATTATATACTTCATTCTCATTCAGTTGTATTTATTCCTAGTTTGGCTATGAAAAGAATTTTGACTCAGCAAGAGGTTGGGATGAACAATAGAGCAACATGGGTTGATAAAATTCAAGAATATGACCTAGAGATTAAGCCAACCAAATTAGTTAAAGGTCAAGGTTTGTGTAAATTGATATCCAGAAGTAAAGAAGAAAAAGAACTTCCTACTATCCTTTTAGTGAGATTACAAGGTCCATGCTTCCTAAACATGGCACACTATCTTACTTATGGAGACTATCCCAGTCACTTATCCTTGAATGAGAAAAGAAATCTAAAGTTAAAATCAGCAAAATTTGTGATTTGGGGTGATGTCTTATATAAAAAGGGATTAGATGGAACCTTTTTGAGGTGTGTAGCTAAGGAACAACAATCTAAACTATTGGAAGTTTTTCATAATGAAGCCTATGGTGGACATTTCTCTTCTTCAATCATAGCCTTCAAAATCCTTTGAAATTGTTATTATTGGCCAGGTATGTTCAAAGATGCATATAAATGGGTGGCTAACTGTGAAAAATGCAAATTGTTTTTAGGAAGACCATAACTTACAACATTACCTCTGAGGCCTGTCATTATTGAATAACCTTTCAAACAATGGGGATTAGACTTCATTGGGCCTCTTTCACCTCCTTCAAGTGCTGTTCATATGCACATTTTAACAACTAATTATTTTATGAAATGGGTTGAAGTAGCCCCTGTGAAGAGAACCACTTCAGAAGTGGTATGTAATTTTTGCAAAGAAAATATACTGGTACATTTTGGTGTTCCTCAAAAGATTATGGCAAATAACGCTACTAGTTTTTGTTCAATAGAACTTACTTCATTCTGCTATGAACATAGTGTCTCTCTTTCTCACTCATCAAATTATTACCCTCAAGGGAATGGACAAGTAGAGTCCAATAATAAAATTTTTATATCCATCATGAAAAAATTGGTAAGTGATAACCCCAAAGATTGGCATAAGAAACTATATGAAGCACTTTGGGCTGACAAGATAACCCCAATAAGAGAAATAAGAATGACACCTTTTAAGCTGGTTTATGGGATAGGATCATAGTTATCATTACCTCTAGAATTATCTACATCTAAATTACAAAATGTTATTGAAGATCAGTACTTTCAAGATTCTTCAGATAAAAGAGTTATGTACTTAACTAAAATTGAGGAGGAGAGGAATGAACTGGTTGATCAGATTACTGCTCATCAAACCAGGGTTAAAAACATTTTTGATCAGAAAACTAGACCTAAAAAATTCATGAAAGGAGATGAAGTATTGCTATGGGATAAAAGGAGAGAACTTAAAAGAGCACATGTTAAATTTGATTCACTTTGGAAAGGACCTTTCAAAATTCATCAGGTACTTGGTCCTAATTCTTTTAAATTGGAATATCAGGATGCAGTTGTTTTACCCCTATCTTATAATGGATGGGATCTTAAGTTGTATTGACTATGATACAAGTGTCTCCTATTTTGTACATAACCTTTCCTTTGTTGTGAAATTTTGTGTTTTCTTTTCCTTTTTTTCTTGGTTTGTCTTTTTCCTTTTCTTCCATCTCTGTGTCTTAGTTTATACATAACTGGAGTTTCTGAGTTCTCTACATTTTGTCATAAAATGTAGTCCCCAGTCAGAGCCAATGTTACCTTTTGAGTCACCCTTATTCGATTTTTTGTGAATTTTTCCATAAAATAATTTCACCCACTTATCACCTTTTGTGTGTGAATTTTTAAAAGAATTGAACCTTTGAACTTGAACCTTTCTTGAAGTTCAAAAGTTAAATAAGTTTAATGGTTCAATAGGATCAATGTTTCAAAGTTTCTCAAAGTGAACTATTTGTCCCTTAGTGTATTTCAATTATGACTTTGAACCTTTCAGTTGAACTTGAACCCTTTTTTGGAGTTTAAAAGTTCAACGGTTCAAAAGTTCAATACCCAATGTTTTGTAAAGAGTTGTATTCACTTAGTTCCCTTGTATAAATTAATGTATCATTGAACCTACCATTTGAACCTACCACTTGAACCTACATAGTGGAGTTCAAAAGTTCAATAGGTTCAATGTTTCAAAGTTCAAATTTTTTGGAAAGATCATATAACTATTAGTTAGTCTTTGTAGTTCATCTCATATCATTGAACCCCGAAATTGAACCACATTTTCAAAAGTTCAATGGTTTAATGGTTCAATGACTATATTCTCATCTCACCCTGAGGCTTTCTCTAAGTTAAAATTTGTGGGAGATTTAGAGGAGAATATATTCAAAACTCATTATAAAGCAATTTTTTTTGAATTTTCATGAGGTTACAGATAATCATTACTCATCAAAATCATGCATAAAAAAATGCTCGTCATTAATGCATATGTCAAAGTGCATGTCTTATCAATAATGTTTAGCACATATCATTTGGGTTTAATTATTTGATCTAGTTAATATCTGTATTAAGAGAGAACAATTCAAATTTAGCAAACAAGCATATTGGATGATACAAAGGAGAATAACACAGGTGGTATAAGATATTTGTTGCTCAAATTCATAGTGATTTTAGATAAATTTAAGGTGAGTTTTATTCTTACTATAAGCTGTTTCCATTACTTGGTTGAAAAGAAGAATTCTTTTGAGTTCACGGTATTATTTAAGAAGTTCAAAACATTTTATTTTCATCATATCCTCTAACTTGTAGCCATGAAATTTTCATGTCTCAATTGTGATCATGGTCTTGGTCTCATATGTTCTCCTCCTAAATTTGGGGACACCTCTCTGGTCCAATATGACTTAGAATATTTTAAGGAAAGGGATAGAAATCCTATGTCAAATCCTATGATGTAGAAGATAGTAGAAAGTGGTTTGGTTAAAGTTGAGGCCTTTCCCATGGCTATACAATACCTCAAATTGGTTCTTGAATGCATGAATAAATATAAACATCAGAACAGGTGCATTAGAACTTTAGATGGTAATGTTTTACTATATATCAACAAACAATCCCTAATGTCTGTGATGAGAATTCCTCCTAAGGAACCATATTCTGACCTTAGTATCACTTCTTCCTATGGTTATTTTTCATTAAAGAAAGCAATTTACAAGAGCTTGATTGCAAGGAATTGGCTTTTGAAATTCCAAAAAGGGGGTTCAAGACTACCCAAACCATTAACAAGAAATCACATGATTCCAGAAGTACAAGATATTATAATATTACTACATAGGCTAAAGGGTAATGCTCATGCATATTATTGGGAAGACTGGATGTACTTTTTCATATAGATCATCCTCCAAGGAGAGCAATATTTGGATTGGGTAGAAATTATAGTTGAATATTTGCATCTGGGTTTAAGTAATTGTTTGGGAAATAAAGAGTTTTATGTCTTCATACCTCTTCTATTGCCTAACATCTATAAGATAATGGGTAGGATTACCTCATGCACCCTTGGCTAAAGATAAAAAATTTTATGATTATTACTCATAGTTACAAATGTATAATTGTTATGAGGATTACAAGAGAGTTAATGATATTTTTACTAGGAAAATGACTTTTGAAATATCAAAAAACATCAATAAAAGGTTATCTAATGAAGCTATGTAACTAATCAACATGTATGGTATTTTCTTCATTCAGTTTTCCAAGTTCACTTATATCAAAGTTGGGGGTTTTGACAACGAACCTTTGAGGTTACCTAGGTATGTTTTTGACTAATTTGTGTTAATAAAAGTCTGTAGACAATTAACACATATAGATAAAAAATTCCCAATGAAAAAGAAATCTGGTATATCTTTTCCTATCAAACTTGGATGTTATTTATGCAAGTCAACATCTAATGCTTTGAATTTAGAATTGGATCTTAAAAAATTCAATTTTTAGTACTTTATAGTCAGATCCCAATTTGACAGCAAAGGTTTTGCCAAGGATAACTTGTATCTCGGAACATGGTTTTCACATATTCATCAATTGGAAGATTATTGGGAGGATTGTTCAGATGAATTCAAGGTCAGAAGAAGACTATGGTCCGAGTTCTCCCTAGGATAAATAATTACTCTTAATTTAAATATGGACATTTCTAGAATCTTTGATAATGAATAATAGTTGACTGATCCACAATTCAAATAGATAAAACAATCACCTATTCTAGAAATTGACTGGGAGAAAAATGAAGAAGATAGAATTGAGGTTAAGACCCTCCCAGTGATAAGAAGAAATAAGAAATGGTTGAGAGAGAAAAAATTGAGGGGAGCTCAAAATATAGCTTCCCAAAAATGTACATCAATAATTGAATCACCATTCCCAATAACCTCCTCTAACCAGCTTATTGCTATCTATGATGCAGGTACTTCTAGAGCAAAAACTAGAAGGGATCCTATCATCAAAGAATCTGAGAAGGCCCTTATAACTACTCTGCATCCTCATGCCACCAGATCAAGGACCCAAAGCAAGAGAAAGATTCATATTTCTAAAAAAGTAATTATGGATTTGAATTTTGAAGAAGATTCATGAGAAGCCAAAGGTGATAAATAATATAGTTCACTAATGGTAGAAGAGGTTAGTACAAATCAACAGATAGTGATTCCTTTTGATTCCAATAAATTGATGATTATTTTAAATATACCTTCTAATCAACCAAATCCTAATAAAGAAGTCTCAACCTTTTCACCCAAGTGGCTGGAAAGCTCAATTAGTAACAAAAGGAAAATAGTACCATTTTCTTTGCCCTTGGAGGATATGGTAAGTGTTTAAGGAAAACTCTTAAATCCAAAAAGTTAAAAACAACATCCAGGGTAGATGTTGACCCTAATATAGGGAATTAGAATGCAGAAATAGCCTAGCCAAGAACCAATGAGGAAGTTCAAAATCCTATAGTTTAGGATTTTACAATTGAAAAGATAGATCTTGGGACTGCATCACGTGCCACAGATGTGCATCACCTTGAAGCGTCCACCAAAAGGATAGTTAAAATAACTTGGAAGGATGAAAAAGATAAAAGGAGTTAAAATATATTGTGCAGTCAATGGTAGACTACATCGATGCCATTCATAGTCTAGATCCATAACCAATTACCCAACTGCCCTTATCTTTTAACTCAAAATCGCATGTCAATCAAAGGATGTTAGACCAAATACACAGAAGCAAAATGGTTACCAGGGTATTTGATAATTGGTTGGATGCTATCATTTAGAAATGTACACAATATATTAATAAACTAAAGAATATATATGATCTAACCACAATTACTATTAAAGACTCAAAACACTTTGTGGATAAAAGATGAATGAAAATGGATGAGTGTGATAAACTAGATTGATGAGATACAAAAGTATGGAATAACAAGGTTTTTGTTAGAAAAGAATTTAATAGGATTGGATGAAGATATATTATATGTAAGTAAGAAAAACATTGAATGGAGGAATTTAGTATCCCGACAAGGGTGAATCGAAATCACAAAAATGATCAAGGAAATAACTGAATTCATTCAATCATTATAGCATGATCTACAGAGTATTGATGTCAAATACATAAAAGATGATGGAAAAATAGAAAAGGACATCAATATTGTAATTCAATCCTTTAAGGAAAATATCAACATCATTAAATAATGTGACAATTTATTAACTAAAAATTTCTCTCAAATTTCAAAGGTAGAGTCACTTCTTTGTCATTGCATCGACACACTCCTAGAGCATGTAGAGAAGATGAGAAAATTTTAGAGGGAAGAAAACATCTGGAAGGCAAGAGTAAAATATGTTAGTATTCCAATCTCTCAAAAATTTAAGAGTTTGTTACAACATTTTAGGAGTGGAAATCTCAACGTGTCTATCCAACCAAACACAGTAACTCTAGAGATCCTAATCGATCACTTTAGCAATGATTTTACTTGCATAGTTTATTTTATTCAATTATTCAGTTACTTTTCTATTCAAAACTTGATCTTTAAATTAATTTGTAAAAAAACTAAATCCCATATGGGTTAGAGTTACTTTAACTCTGGTTTAGTTTGAAAGATTGATTAAAGAGGGCAACTATATATATTTGAAAAAGATAGAGATAGAAGAGAGAAAAGAAAAGGAGTTAAGAAAATTTAGAACTGGACCACTGTTGTTGACAATATATGTGATGTTTGTCTGAAATTTTTTTCATCTATAAATGAAAATGAGAATCAATTGCTACATACTTATATCTGTGTATTTGAGTATTTGAAATTAGGTTTTCTGTGTAAAATCTTCATTCATATAGTAATTACTCTTCCATTAGACAATTCATTATATGTGTTTTATCCTTTACTAGTTCAACAATGCATATGTTTATCTATTTGATTGTTATTGAAAATATAATCTGTGTATTCTATTATCCATTGTTGTTATAAAATCTCATATTCATAACATGATGATGTGTGGATGTTAGTTTACCTTTAAAACACTTTCTGGTTAAAAGTGTATCTAAATATTTGAATTCATTGAAAATATTAAAGGGAGTTGTACATTAATTTAGAGGGGAACTAATCTTAATAGTTCACCCATTTGTTGTTTAAATTATTTGTTCTTGAAAGAAGAATGGTATGGAGTCAAAATAAAACATTTTTAGATAAGGACAAATCTGTTAGCTAAAAAATCAAGAACCAATATTTAATGAAATCTACTATAAGTATACCAACTATAAAACATAGTTAATATTCCAAGGGAAAAATAATACAATAAACTTTAGCATATATAATCAAAGGTTGTTGCATTTTTAAGATTGTAACTACACATCTACAAAGGGAGATTATGATTGTTACACAAAGGCATCCAAATAAAAATAGAAAAATATGAATAATTGTATTAAAATTATACTCATACACAACTAAAAGACTAAACTAATAGTTTGATTGAACATCTTACAAGATTCACAAGTTTGGAGAAGAGCAATATTTTCACATCAAGAGAAATTGTAGAACAATCCATAGAATTTATTATTAATCATAATAACCAAAATTATCCTCCCTTTTGGTTTGGGAGGATACAAGTATATATATACTTAGGGAGGGGATGCCTCATCCTCCAAGTGAAGTCTAAATTTACATTTCTAAAAATAGAACTTGGTGTCAAAATCATACAAAGCATGCATGTACAAAAGTGTATCCATAAATAGGATCCCTTGACCAATATATATATATATGTGTGTGTGTGTGTGTGTGTGTGTGTGTGTCTAATAAATTTAGAACTATTATTCCCAAATTAATTTTAACATGTAAATATATATACATACTTAAGGTGGTCCTGACGTGGCACCACTAGAAGAAGTAAATGGTTGGGTGGCAGCTATGGATACAAATTAGCTACTGTATCCCCTTGAGGGATCAAAATGTGGCCTACTAGAGTATACATCAATACATATCTAGAAAATTAGGGATGTTATGATGACATGGAAACACTTTTAGTTGATGGTATGCTTAGTAATGATCCTAGAGTTCCTTTATGTCTCTAGGTTTTTCAAATAATGCATCAGCAGCTTCAAACTATTTATTAATAATATCAAAATTAAATAGGGTAGGATTAAATACTTTGATGACCTCAGCCATAAACCTTATGTGTTTTATTTATAAGATCTTAAATTTCACTCAAAGGGATTTAGTCTTAGTTACTTTATCTTTGGAAAAATTTATCAATTATATAATCTAATCATTAGTCTTATAGATAATTACCTCAACTTATTCCTTAAATATATTTATAGATGATTTAAGGAGTGTCTCAAAATTGGGCTTGTTTAATAGCTCTCCAATAGAGGTTATCACATCTATGACCCTCATTTCTCTCAAAATTTATAAGGCCTCATTCTCATGGGTTGTAAAATTTCCTATCCAATCCTTCATTTATGTATGCCAGTTAAAGAAACCATCCCTTTTTGTAATTAAATAAATTAAGGCTTGGTGGAATCAAATTGTGAAACCTATGATACTCTATTCAATCTCCTAAAATTTGATGCAACATTGAATCATCTCTCAAGTTTTGGGAACTTGAAGGAGAGATGAATCTCTAGATTATAAGGGCTAGCTCCCTAGATATGACTTGATGTGCTTATGCTACTAAAACTAACTATTATGGGTGAAAAGGGAGAGAAAGATACATAAATCAAACCTAAACTAGGAGGTGATACACCAAGATTTGCTTCCATTCATACACTTAGAATTTGCGTAATGAACTAAGACAAGTAAACTAGCCTCAATACCATCAATGGAGCTCCCTAGCATGAATGTTTCTCATGAAGGAAAATGACAAATCAAAAAGTGAAGGCAAGTGAAGGGAAGGTTAGATATGGAACTAGAAAACTCATACACACTTCAAGAGTCTATTTTAGCAATATACACTTCATGAAACCTATTAGGAGAGAAGTCATTTGTAGTAATACATTCAAGGATTGAATGAAAACAAGATGAAATCAATCTATACTTGACATTCAAGATATATAATTTCAACACGTAGTGAAAATAAACTTAGACTATAAAAAACTTTCTTCTCATTATCTTAAGTAAAAATCAAGGTACAATTTTGGTAGGCCTTCACCATACCAAGAGTTAGAATCTTCTTGCAAAGCCAAAATGGCTTGCATTTATAGAATACAAGAAAAGAGAGAGAAAAGAGAAGTATAAATAACACAAGGACAAGTGTCAAAGTTTTCCCATTATTTAAAAATCATGAGAATTAGGTGTAAGAGAGGTCAAGAAACTTATGTGGTCATGTGTCCATCTTAAACCAAGCAACTCCCTCACATGTGGTGTAGGAACTCTTCCACTTTCCCTTGAAAACTACCTTCATCATTGGCCCCTCTTGAGAACTCCAAATAAGATTAGGGAAAAGTGTAACATGTGAAATAAGAATATGGGGTTATAATTATGCCTTCACATTCATTATAAGTTTCTTTGATCATTGATATTCTCTTACACAAGTACAATCATTGTCTACTGCCATGATCACCCTCCATTAGTCTTATTTTGACAATTAGAACTATAAATATTTTCATATTTATCAATTGATCCATGAAAGAGGTGTTATTTCACCTTTATAGGCACATAATAGGCTCAACACCATCTAAAACACCTTAAAAGACATTCCAATTCAAGTTGCCACTCTTTCCACTATGTGATCACTCTTCTCATTTTGGATAGGCTAAAATGAGAAGCCTAATAGAGACACTTACGAAATTTTTTAAGTTTTGAAAATTAATTTAGGATTTTATTTAGGTCTCAATATTTCTATCAAATTTATTTGAATCACTTAACTCCTTTAATAACCTATAGGAAACACCAATTCTATGCTAAAAACTACCTCTGTACCCTATCTATATAGAATATGTACAATAAAAGAACATTTTAAAAATCCTAATAATGTATTCTACAACTTTAATTTAATACCATTAGCCTCATTATTTCATCTTGGTGCCTTACCAACTCAATTTCTCCAAACAGGTCTCTATAGGCTTCTTAGGAGGGTTTGAAGGTTTCTAACCCTCTTAAGGATGGTTCATGAAGTTGTGACATTTAACCTAAAAAATAATATCAAAAATTGATTTTATGATACCCTAAAAAACTTATATAAACACCTCCAACATCCATTCATGACCTCAACAAAGTTTTGAGTATTAGAAGATGGCTTCCTAGGCTCAAAGTTATATTTTAGGAGGCCTAAAAGTCAAATTATCCCTCTTGGGTTAGTTTTGAGTGCTTATCTACATAATAAATATTCAAAAAAAATTCCCCATGCTAAATATTCCTCTCAAAGCTTTATTAAGTCTCCACTTACCTTACTTCTCCATGTGGCTACACCAACCAAGCAACTAGCTCTTAAGAAGAACACTAGGCTTAGAGGCCTAAAGTGAAGAAATATGAGTTTTGACCTTGTAATGGATAGTGTACACATTCATGAACATGTGTGAGGTTATAATAATATATTTAAATATTAATTATATTTTTTTAATGACCTATTTACCTCCTTAGCTCACCTTAGATCCATGTCATCCAATCTACTAGCTAAAAGAGAAAGGTATATCTATAGCTGAGTGTGTCTTTCTTCTCTATGAGCATATTCAACACTATTTTAGGATTATTTGAATTATAAAAAGTATTAATTTACCTTTAAGACACTCCAAAGTGTCTTGCCTTCTTCTTAGATTACCTCTATACACTAGTTCATGCCTCACTAAGCTAATCTTCATTATCCTCTAATGCTCTTGTGAGATTCCTGTAGGTGTATATCTCCTTGATTCTACCTATTGGTGAGTATCCTAATGTGAATGAGTGTTTAATTATATCTTATAGCATATACATTTCATAATTGACCCAAAATTAGGCTCTTATGGTTATTCATGGTAGCACATGTCACTCCTTTCTTCCAAAACACACATGGTCTATTGAAACACTAACACACACCTGCAGTTAGGCATATGACTTGGAGTGATTTAGAACCACTTGAAGGTGTCTCTCTCCATTATAACATGTGAAAAAATTGGGATAATCTCAAACATCCTTCTAAATGCATTCATTATTCTCTAAACCTCACTAGATCTTTCAACCTTCTAGTTCGCTGTAGCATACTTGTGAACCATTCCATACAACTCTATTTTAGTGCTTGAAGGAGTTAAACCTCGTCAATAGCTTAAAATTTAGATATATGTTGGCCAATTTTTTATTATCATTGATAAAAGGTCTCCCTAAACCACAACCATTCCTTTAACTTTATAGTTTGGCTTGAGAGGGAGTCATTTTGATCATTTTACTGTAGAGTCTATTGAAGGACTGCAGTGGCTCAGAGAGATAATTGAGGGCTTTCAAAAACTACCTTATCCATCTCCATTTCTCATGAGTTTTAGACTAATTTTATGGATTCAAGATGAACTAATTTGGAGACCTTATAAATTCATGGAACCCTTTCAAAAAGACTTCACAAAAGTGCCTGGTGCACTATTTTGGCCAATTTGAGAACACAACCCCAATTTGCTCAACTTTAAAAATGAGTCTTCTTGATGCTTAAAATGACTCAAAAACACTTAAACATGAATATAATTTCAAATTAAACTTTTTCAAATCATTAAATCACCTTGAAGCATTGAAAAACACACTTTTCCATGACCCCAAGAAGTGTAGCTCGTATAATTACCGTAAGTGGTGTTTTGGTACAATTTGGTGCTCTATTACTTGGATGAGAGTTGAGTAAGTTTTTTGAGGATAAAATAATGGATATTTATCTTGAACACACCAAATAATTTTCAATAAATCCAAAAACCACTTCCTCTACTCCTATAACCTAAAAACTAGCTTTCAAGCAACAAACTGGCTTTCTCTTGATATGACAATCTAAAGATGTTATGACTGATGCTTCAAAAAAGGAGAGGGACTAATATGATATGATAAAAACATGCAAAAACCACAAAAATCTATCCATTTTTGAGTTCAATCAATTTGGACAAATTTGGACCTTGCTTGGTTGTATAGGTAGCTTTGAGGACTAAACCTTATTAACGATGGTTCATAAAGGAGGAGACATAAATATAATTTTTTAAAAAATCTAAATTGGAGATAAATAATTATACTACCATTCCAAAAATCCATTCCTCCCAACTCAGCTTGTATGACTTGTGGTGAGTGAAAGTCTTTGACTAGTTTTGACCCTTCCAAAATGGGGAAGAAAAGGTGAAATTTGAAGTTTATAAAGATAAAAAATAAATATGATCATGGAAATGAGTATGGGGAAGATAAATAGATATACTTGAAGTGCCTTCACCTAAAAAAATCTATACAAGTCTGTACAAGTGGCTAAAAACTCCCTTTTTCAAGTGTTTTCTTAATTTTAACTTGCACCTATAGACTTGGTCAATTAATAAAAGTTATTTAAGACCCCTTAGGATACATGTTACATGAAATCACACTTTTAGACTTGAAAAATTCCCAATAAATCCATACAAAGCATCAAATGCCCATTTTTGACCCTTGAAAAGACCCAAAGTGACATGGAACACTAATGCCAAGAGTGACCAAGGCTAATATAACATTTATTGGAATTAAATTTCATATGAAAAGCTTCATGACAAGTTTTTTACCTATGAGGTTGACTCATTTTTATTTGGGGGTAAAAATGGTCAATAGGCCCCATGAAACATCTTGGTTAAACATCAAGTTTCAGTGATTGAATACACTACTTCTTGCATATTGAACCAAAATGGTAAGCCTTTTTTAAATTTATTTTAACTAGTGTCAAATTTTGAAAACATTTCCCATATTATTTTTACTTTCATCCCTATAGGCTTGAACATTATTTAAAATGTTGTACAACCTTGTGGCTTCACTTTGGACACTATCGATAATTTTCCAAGGGGAATGGATGATCTATCTTTGGAAATGGATGATCTATCTCTATAGTAGATACTGCTATGCTTCCTCCTTACTCCTATACATATCTTTCATCACCTCTCTAGATGAATATACACAAGAAAAAAAAATCCATTGTATACTCTATAGGGTCACATGGATTATCTTTGGACTTTTTTACCAAGGGAGACAAGTTTTCTCTTTGTTCAAACTCTATTTCTTCCCTTGTACTTGTGTTCATCACCTTCCTCTTTCTCCCCTTTTAATTATGCCACTTGTTTTTTTATCAAACTAGGTATAGATAGTGGGTAGCTTAGTGAGGAATAAGGTTTGTCTTTCATCCTTTTGTCCTTGTATCTCATTGACCCATTAGGGAATAATAAGTTTCCCTTCTCTTTTAGGTTGACTTGGGTCTTCAGAGGTGGAGGGTGGAGTGATCATTTGAGGGGGAGTTATTACTGGGGGTTTTAATGAAGTAATTATTTTAATAAGTAACTAGAGGGGTGGATTAATAATTCTTTACCATCCTAAGGTACCCCTTTGAGGGGTGACATCGACTACATACCTAGTTAGGCCTGGAGTTATCACAACTATCATTATGATTGACTATATAGGTTCTTATTATAGCAATTGTAAGTCCAATTAAGATGAATATGTTGGAGCTATTGGTGGCCCTTGTGGATAAAAAATATAAATAGAAATCAAAATTTTAAAATAAACTCTTTTATTTGGAGCCATTATTTGGGCTGATTTTGAAATAATAGAAGAATCAATTGAGCTAGAAAATGGTGGCTTTGGAATGGTAATTTGAAAATCTATGGCTATAGTATCTATAATAGTAATGGAAGAATCAAAATAAGAAACTACCTTATTAATATTTTGTCTTTCATCTTTAGTGAGGATATATTGGCCTAATGCTCTAGTTGGAGTTTCTTCTTCTTGTGAGCTTCCTATGCTAATTGCTTTGGCCTTTTCTAGCTATGCCTCATCATCTATCTTAACTCACTTGACCTTAGTTATGTTCCCTTAATTAATTATATTCACCATTCCTCCTCATATGTAGGATAATACACTAGTGATATCACATGTTTATGTTCTTCTTAATCTACTTCTTGATCAAAGGATCCTCTTGGAGTAACAATAGCTCATGATGGTCTTTATTCTAGTTTTTAGACCTTGAAAGAGGTAGGGAGGACTCTATATTTACTTTTGTAGGTGACTATGGGGGGAATAATAGGTGAGGGGGTACGTGAAACTACTAAAGGATCTATTATAGTAGTCCAAACTATAACTATAGGTGGTGGTGAAGAATTAGATAGTGGATCAACAATGGTGGAGGGAAGAATGGATAGAGAGGGGATTGATATAATAAGGAGTAATTGAGAAGATATATCCTTAATATTTGGGATAGATGGATATGGACCTTGTTGAGGTGCTTGAGGGGATGGAGTATTAAATGAAATATATTATAGGGAAGCTTGAAGAAGCTCTTGGATACTTACCTATGTAGGTGTTGTAAGTGGAGGGAGAGATGCCAAAGAGAATGTGATCATTTGTCTATCTTGAGGAGGTGTATATTATGATCTACACACATGCATGTCTTAGGTACCAATATATAAATCCTAGATCTGATACCACTTTTTAAGATTAAAAAACCTAATCCTAATACATGTGTAATAAATAAATGCAAAAATAAAACAAGCTATAAAAACACACAACAAAAGAGAACACATTACACAAGATATACATGGAAACCCTAATAAACCAACAATGGAAAAACCACGGGGAAAAGTCAACATCTAAACTTGAATTCCATAATTAAATCTCTGTTAAAATATCTCCTATAACAACTCCTCTCAAGTGATAAAAACCATAACACTAGTGCCAAGTTTGTAACCAAGCCTCTCAAGCTCTAACCTCCAAGTTACAACATGAAACTCCATAGAATGCTAATTCCATATCATTCAAGGTGAGATCTAATCATCAACCTCCAAATCCATGAGATAAGTTAACAAGCCTCCAAGTTTCATGTATTCATCTAGGTGATCCAAGCATTCCTATCATTATAGGCTCTAACTTCTAACCTTAAGGATCTCTTTGCTTCAACAAACTAGGTGAACGCTACCCTCATCTAAGCCTTACATGCTCTAACCACATAATCATGGATGATGCTTACAACCCAAGAATCTATGTGAGATAATATTACAAGCCTTCCAAGCTTCAACCTCATAAAACATAAAAGCTCAAGGCTTGCATGGATCCTCAAATATAATCCATAATGAACTCCATGGATTTCAAAACAAAGGAGAAAGCATGCTACTAAATAAAATTTACAATGTGAGATAGAGGGGAGAGATAAATAAAGCGGGCATACAAAAAATGAACCACACTTGATTGGAGTGTCATGTGATCCATAATGGTGGTAGTCTTCATGTGAAAAAGTCATCAAAGCATCTTCACTTTAGACAAGAACATGTGCCACCTCCATATGGCTCTAAAACCTACACCCGACTTCCACAAGTGAGTCCAAACACTCAATAGTGTTCTTCTTGTCCTCATTACCAAGGTTTAACAAAGCATACTATTAATTTAGAAAAGATCATTGGCCACCTCCATGTGGATCCAAAGTTGGTGCCCCACTCACACATGTGAGGCCAATCAATAACATTGATCTTCTTGTCTTCTTCCTCCATGTGACCACATGAGCCCAATAGGTGTTTCAATCATCTTTGGACTATCTCCACACATGGGAATATTAGATGCATCAACAAATGTGATCCACACCTTGACCTCTTATCTTATGCATAATGTGATAACCCACACGTGATAACTAAGGACAAATCCATGTCATTTATTGGAGTGCTACACCCCATACCATGTCACCTCATCCTAATCAGATGCTGGGACCCTACATGGTCTATACTACCATATCATATTCCTATCACATCACCTACATGACACATAATCTTCACACCCACATGACATATCACTAATATGCTTTTTGAGCATGCCATATCCTCATGAACAGTGCACATGAATAGTGACTTATGAATAATTTATTCATACCTTAACAATCTCCCACTTGAAGTCATATACATAGGACTTTACCATACCTACATCTGCTATAAACTAACTACCATCTATGTTGTCATCAATGCTACTCACATAAAAATCTTAGTAAAAGTTTTTTGCACTACTAAAACTTCTTTGCCCTAACTAGATTTGCCAACATATACTCCTCCATAGTAGATTTGAAGCAACCAGAGTGACTCCCACTTCACCATAGACCCATCCTTGTTCAATATTCTACCATGAATCACTCACTGTTCCGATTACTTGGAAGTAACTGATCTAGTGCACACCATGGCATACATGAGGCTTCCTACTCTTGATGAATACAATACATAGACATCCATGTATTTTCATTCTCTATTCTATGGCACTCTGGAAGACATCAAAAAATGTAAGAAGTGGGATACTTAAATTTCTTGATTTCATGTCCCTATGCATCTCCATCCTTGGTTTACCACCTTCATCTTGTCTTAATCACTTGAGTTATTACTCCATTAATCTTCATCATGTTGGATATTTAAACCAACATGTCATCAATCCATAATAATAAAATCTAATAAAACCTTGGCTCTCCATGAATGTACCATTTTACTCCATCTACATGTCTGCTTTAGCCCATACAATCTTCAAACTACAAACCAACAACTCTTTGCCTCATCCACATAGCCCTCTAGCTACTTCATCTCATCACAAGACCATCATGTAGGAATGATGTATTAACATCTTGTTGCTCCAAACTTGAATAACAAAAATTACACATAGTACTCTTGATAGTAGTTATCAACAAGAAAAAATAAACCATAGAAGTCAATACATAACTCCTTTGTATGTGACATATCACTATCCACCATGATTAACATGGTACTCATCCATTGTTATTTGGAAGTCATTACACTAATCAATGTATCATTTCACCTATTGATTTTTTGATCTTGTAGTCAATTGTATCTTATTCTACCATATGTCAAACACATGACTTTATCCTTCCATAAAACCTTAGGTCACTTGTTCTTTGCCATCCATCCTAAACTACTTCAATAGGTATAGATTCAGGTTTATCATACCTCCTCCTTTACATGAATTTTTGAACATCTCAACTAACACATTATTGTATTAATATCCTTCAAATTATACCCCTTCACCAGTCAAGAACACAACAAGGTACATGCCTTGCCATCACTCTCCATCTACACCAATGGAGTCCAACTTTCTACATCAAAAGTTGTATAATTGCTTCTTTAATAGGAATACCATGTTGGTGTTGATCCATCTGGTAAAGCTTATTTATCTTCTCCTCCATTCTCCATATGTATCTCCCACAAAGAGAAATACTTTCCATAAAAACTTTTTTTTTGTTTCACATCTTGGTCTCTCTATCTTTATCTCCCAATTGTATAAACCAACCAATAACTATGGCTTTGATACCACTTGTTAGGATCTACACACATGCATGGATATAGTAACAATAGCTAAAGCCTAGCTCTGATACCACTTTTTAGGATTAAAAACCTAATACTAATACATGTTTAAGAAATAAATGAAGAAATAAAACAAGCTACAAAAACACACAACATGAGAGAACACATTGCATAAGATATACGTGAAAACCCTGTTAAACCAACAAGGGAAAAACCAAATGGAAAAGGTAACATCTAAAATTCAATTCCATCAATAAAAATATCTCTTATAATAGCTCCTTTATAAATTCCTTTCAAGTGATAAAAACCATCGCACTCAGTTCAACCAAGATTATAACCAATCCTTTTAGGTTCTAACCTCCAAGCTGTAACATGTAACTCCATACAATGCTAACACAATAGCATCCAACATAAGATCCAAGCATTAACCTCTAACTCCATGAGATGAGATAAAAAAACTTTGAGATATATGTATTCATCCAAGTGAACCAAGCATTCATAGCCTTATAGGATCTAGCCTCTAACCTTTAGGATATCCATGCTTTAACAAACTAGGTGAGCCATGCTCTCATCTAAGCCTTACAGGATCTAACCACCTAAGTATGAATGATGATTACAACCCAAGCATCTAGGTGAGATAAAATTACAAGACTTATTAGCTCCAACCACTTAAAACATGTAAACCAAAGGCTTAAATGGATCCTTAAATGGAATCCATAATGACCTTTATGGATTAAAAAATAAAGGAGAAAGCATGCTACTAAACAATGTGAGATAGATGGGGGAGAGAAATCAAGTGGCCATCCAAAAAATGTGCTATATTTGAGTGGGGTGTCATGTGATCCATAGTGGTGGTTGTATTTATGTGTAAATGTCTTCAAAGCCTCTTCACTTTAGATAAGAACATGTTCCACCTTCATGTGGCTCTAAAACCTAAACCCCACTTTCAAAAGTGAGTCCAAACACTCAATAGTTTTATTATTGTCTTCATTAGCAATGGTCAAAAAAATATAATCCTAATTTATAAAAGATCATGGGACACCCCTATGTGTCTCCAAAGTTGGTTCCCCACTCACACATGTGAGGCCAATCAAGAACATTGATCTTCTTATCTTCTTCTTCCATGTGACCACATGAGTCCAACATGTGTCGCAATCACCATTGGACTATCCCCACACATGGGAATTTTGGACACATTAACAAATGTTCCCCACACCTTGAACTCTTATCTTATGCATCATGTGATAACCCACATGTGACAATTATGGAGAAATCGATGTCCTTTAATGGAGTGCAACACCCCATAACATGTCACCTCATCCTAATCACATCCTAGGACCCTTCATGAGCCATCATACCGCATCACCTTCTTACCACATCATATGCATGAAACATCATCTACACACCCACATGACACATCACCAAGATGCCATGTCAGTATGCCACATCACTATGAATAATGATTTTGAATAGTTCCCTATGAATAGTGGCTTCATACCTTAATAGTACATTCCTCTCAACTATAGTGGTTGTGCCCATGATAGTAGCAACTGAATGGATGGAGCATAGATGAAGACTAGGGAGATCTAAGAGAATTTCCTTTCTAATCTAGAGGTTCTCCTCCCTTTGACTACTGGACTCTCCCTCTTATATATTGGTCTCTCATTTTGTAAGAGAGAAAGGTTGGTCTTGTTTTATTGGATATTGTGGCTATGTTTGGGGCCATTGGTGACTCCAAGATTTTTATACCTACCTTACCATTTCATTTTCCTATTGTTTGATAGTATCTAGGTCATTAACATCTATTTATCCCTCATGTGGGTAAAAAATTTAGAATCATTTGATGCATTCAAAAATATAACATCATGTTCATATTCTTGGTGACCATATAATGGTCACCCCATTTTTCACCTTGAGGATTTGAAAATAATTTCTAATCCTTCTCTTTGGGTTCCATTATTTGAATTGGGCCACCTTTAAATTGTAATTGGATCTTACTTTCCCCACCTAATTGAAATGAGCCCTTACCATAAAATGAAGCTGCCCAATGCTAAGGGGAGTCTTGTAGTAGTAAGCTTGATATTTGAGGCCTACTTATTCATCTACACTATTGTATAACTGGTGGGAAATATTTTGTTTATCCACCTTGTCTAGGACATGGTGTGGTAAAAATAAAGTGGGTGCCCTTGTCCCTTAAATTTGGATTATGGGGTAATATGGATAGTACCAATAATCCCCCATCTTAGATATGCTTATTCTAAAATTCTCAAATATTATGGGCATCTTTGTGCCATGAATGGATTGGTAAACTTGAGGATAAATTTCCTAAAAAGTCCTTATAATCTCATTCCCAAATCTATAGACAAATAGAAAAGAAAAGTCCTCATAGATTTTACTATCCACATATTATACAAATGGCTACCATAGTTCTGCATGGGCACTATGGACCATCTCAATTATTGCATCCAATAGATATGACATCATATAAAAAATTCCATCAATTTTTTTTCATGTTTTAACATCTATGCCTTCCATCTAAAACTAATAATCTCTCTTATGATAATAATTTTGTTATAAGTTAAGAGAATGTCTAGCAATGGGACCCATTTCCCTTGTACATAAGTAATTCTAAAAAAAACATATAATCTATTTAGAAGGTCCATATATATTCCAATACCATGCCTAAATTTGATGATACTATTTGAGGAAGTGCTTCCCTTAGGATTTATTATCTATCCTTTCACTAGCCACTACTTCAATTGCCCTTTACAGTGTTGTGTTCGGTCCATACATTAGTTGAGACTTGATTATAGGAAAATTCAAGCCCTATAAGATAAATTAACTCTAAAATTGCCTTCTAGATACATATGCAATTGCATTTCCCCCATTTATAAGATTCAAATAGTCCTTAGAACAATTACCGTTGAAGAATAAATCATAAAATAAATCGATATAAGGCATTACCTTCGGTTTCAAAATCACATGATGGAACCCCATGGTTTTAATTGGAAGCAAGTCATCAATGTACTACTTAGCCTCCTTGGAGATACGATCTTATGAAAATTATGATTCTATTGACTCTACTACATTATAGAGTATGGAAACTTGAAATCTAGGGCACTTTTATTTAATATAGTATCTATGTATTTTGTGTTTCCAACAATGGAGTATGTAGAAGGATCCTTGACATGTGGTGGTCTTAGAGATGAAATTTTAGTAATATGGGCCTATGTATTTAATTTTTAAGTTGTCTAAATGCTCTTATAGATTCACTAAAAAAATTTAAGGCTTTTGATCGCTTAAGATCTCTAGATTGCAACATTTGATTAATGGCGAAGTGAATTTTATTTTCTTAGATTTTTCATATATTATAAAATCCTACACATTGAATGCATAATTCATGTGATATAAAAGTTAAAAATGGATTTTTTATTTTTTTTTCCATTTAGATTTAAATTTACTAGTCAGCTTTGGTGGGTTTTTTTGTTTGGCAAATGGCAATTTTTTGTCAATTCATGTATGTCTAGTCATCCCATTTAAGACGTGTCAATCTCTCACTTCTCAAACTTTTGCTTAGATATTAAAATCATTTATGTGTACTCTATCCATAAATATATTTAATCATGTCACTTATCTATTTTTTTTCATCTAGGGTATCCAAATTTATAATCTTGATTTATATGCTCTAAGTTCATGAGTTAATAGAATTGAACCACATGGAGTGGTCTTGGGGCTGCGAGAACTTGGAGGCTTGGGGCCACGATTGTTTGAAATTTGAAATGTGTACATAAATCATGTGGGATTTAGGTATTGGGATTTTGATGCATGGCATGATTTGTGCATTATATAAACTTAGAGGCTTAGAATCTTGAGGCCATTAACTTGATTTTAACCTTTGAAGCTCTGGGTTAAGGGAATTGTGCCAACTGTCAAGACTTTGGAGCTCAAAACCTTGCGGTCCATAGATCGTGGGAGATTAGATCCATTCATATTTGTTTTATAATTTTGGGTTTGAGTCAATGTAATTGTGCCACATGGAATGGTATTAATTCCTAGTAAAAATATATGACTTATAGTTTTCTTGAAGTGAACTTTGTCCCAGTTTACATGAACTTGCCACATAGATAACATGTAGTAACTCAATTATTGATAAGGTATATTTTTTATTAAAATATGGTGTGTCTAAATAACATTATAGTTTCATATATCCCAATGTTTTTGAAATACTTAGGATTTTTTGTGAGGGTATAATATCTCCAAGTAATGTGATCTTTCAACTTGCCTTGATCTTGGCATTCAGAGAGTTTGTGGAATCATAATGAAGGTGGGGCATAAACATAAATAGTTTATGTATTTGTGAAAAGTATTACAAACATAAAAAAATAAAATAAATAATAGGATGATAAATATTATCTCTGTTAGTCTAAAAAAATATAAATTCATGTTCCAAGTAACATTACAAAATTCCAAGGTTTAAAATGAATCATAATTGATGCCCAAGCTTTGATTTTCAAAATTTGAAATTTTATAAATTTAGACATTTAAGGACAACCCCAGCCTTTTGAATATTAAAATCAATATCAAGGATATATAAGGCTTATATAACCTTGAATAATGATATTGAAAAAATAATTGGTTCTATTTTAACTTTTTAGGGTTTTACTATGTAAATCCTAAGTTAGATTAAAGCGTTGAGTTGTCTAAATCAGTGAAATAATATGCAATAAATAACCGCTAATTTGTTAAATATTTTTAATATATTTGACTTTATAAAAATAGTAAATAATATGTGAAAATAGAGACTTATCTAGAAAGTGACTATCACAGAATATTTGGGTGCTAAAAATTGGGTTATAGATAAGTCTAAGTGTCATCAACAGGTTCCCTAGGTCTGATGCTTCATTAGATACTAGTAATCCACATATATAGTAGTGTCATGAATCTTTAGTGTCTTAAAAATGGTGCTAGTGTCCTCTTTGTAGGACTATTCCTATTTTTGGAGCACCTACACCTATGTTTCTAGGCTCTATCCCTATGTACATGAAATATATAACTATGTATTATGCCTAAAATATCTGATTTATTATGCAAACCCTAATCCTCATTAAAATTATGGAATGATCTAAGAATTTGAGTTTGTTATTATGGGTTAGACATCCTCAAAATCTCATTATGAAGAGATTTAATGACATACCAATAATCTAAGGAGGGATTAACCCTGATGTAGTTCTATAACCTAATGCTTGGTGTAAGTGTAAGTGAATACTAGAATGATAGTGGTCTTGAATTCCTTGAGTGTGCTTGAGATTATAAATATTTTAAATTTAGGATTAGGGTAGTTGTAGATGGTAGTATGTAGAATTAGGGCATAATAGGTATTAATAAACTTGATTTTCCTCAACTTATTTCTTATTTAAATAGGATTTTTGCATCTATTTTCCATCTAGTGGATAGAGGTCTAATAGTCTTGTATTTATAGTGATCCATAGCTTGTGTAGATAATAAAAGGTACTTAGGTTGACCTTAAGAGGGGTACACATTTAAAAATATATCCTTTCAAGAGAGTTAGGGAAAGGGACACTAGTGCTAAGTTAGGGACACTAGTGCCATATGGCTCTAGTGTCCTTAATGTGACACTAGTGTCTAAATGAAAAGATACTAGGCACAATGGGTTAGGATCTAGGAATGATATTCTAAGACTATTTTTGAGATAATAGAAGATGTATATGGTCTACACAAAGGCTAAAAAAGTGTGATAAAGGATTTATGATAGGTCTAGGGCTAAGTTAGGAATAAGTTATCTCAAGTAACACTCTTATCATCCAAATACCACTTTTAGGTGATTATATTTGCCCCCCATTTATGATATAAATTCAAAAAAGTGAAATGACTAGGATAAAGGAAAAAGAAGCATACCTGGACTTACCTATGAAGTAAAACCCATCTAGCTGAGTCTAAGTATGTGAAGCTGATTCTGCATATGTGGAACATGATCCAAAGCAATGACCTACAATGAAACACACAAAAATAAATCATTAATTAAGAGAATATCAAAAGAAAAAGAATATGTTGAATAAATTAATTGAGTAAATCTGAGTAAATAGATAGGAAAGAGAAAAGGAATAAATACACCTCATTGGGTATGCAAATTAATGTATGAACTTGGTGATAGTCTGTGTGTGTGAGTTTACATAATGATCGAATCATTGAATATCTTGGATTGAGCTAACATATTTATAAATACTCATACATGCTGGTGGATCAAGAACTTAATCTAGTTTTGAATCCATCATTACCCACCCTTACCTGGTAGATCATGATCTATGAGTAGCTTGGATAAGAATTTAAGTGAATCTAACCCTCTCATGTGGGTAGCTCAAGAACTCAAGCAGGCTATGAATCCATCATTTACCACCCATGTGAAGTAGATGCATTTGAAACTAAACTATTAAAATTTCTAAAAGTATCTAACTAGGTAAATCTTACTATGTATGTTAGCTCCACAACCACTTGAGTACATTAAGTGACTCTAGGGCACTCGAGAATGCCAACCAATGTAGATGGAGTAAGGAATGAAACTATTGTAAACTATTGAAATTAAAAATAATAAGGGGGGTGAATTTAACTTAATTAATTTACTCAAATTTACTCAATTTAACTTATCATGGATGCTTCATGGATGTTTTATGGAGATAGGAATCATTCATTCACATATATGTATTAGCCAATGCATCAAGAAGTATCTACAAAAGCATACAACATAAGAACATAATATATATATGGGAAACCCTCATGGATAATTAAAAAAATTAAAACATATCTTGGAAGATAGTCATCTAACCAATGGATCAAGATTTAGTGAGGCACCAACCCCACAAGGAGTACCAACTCAACTAGTCCTTTAGCAAGCACCAACTTGCAAGGAGGCACCAACCCCCTAGGTAACTCAACACCAACTTAGACACATGGAACCTATAATCATATTTGGAACTTTTTTCTCACTCAATTTATTATGACCACCTTATTTTTCTCTTCTCACTCTTATTTCTCTCTCAAATAGGCTATTAGGCCTCTTCACTCAATTAGCCCACTTCTTTGCAGATTTAGGCCAAATGACTTTGATCATAATCTATAGAAACACTATAAAATGTTAATGACATATGAATTAAAAATATTTTATGATATTAAAACCCTATACCTAGTTTATAAATCTCTATATCATTCGTTTATTCCCTCAATATTCTAACTAGTTAAATTAGGCCTATTAGACCTTTTTATAATTGACTCTTACTCTCTCACATATTGGCCAGACACAGAACTCACCATAATTTTATCACCTTTGTAATAGATAAAAAAACATGTTTTACAAGTTAAAAAACCACTATATAGGTTGGTAATTATCCTTAAGGACCAAAAACACCATTAGGCCGAATAGAGACCTAATGCAATTAGGCCTTCTTAAAGCACTTGTTTCACCTTGGCCACCTTGGAATAACTTGAGCCTCCAAAAATGGATTAAAAAATTAAAAAGCTCTTAAATTATATGCCTAATATTCTCAAATTATGTCTTCAACACCATTTAGTTCATTTTACTCCTTGAACTGCACTATTAGACCTAATAACAATTAGGCCTTCTCACTACTAGAAAGTCTACCTTGAATATCTAAATCATACACTCAACTTTGCCACATAACATAATAAAAATTTAATATTTATAGAACCTAAATGACCTAATATTAATCATAATGTACATTATATTACACCATATATGGCAAAATACCTCAAACTGATCACTCCCATATGCTTACTCAGAATTGTAGACAGGCTTCAAGACCCAATAAAAAACCTTTGAATTTTCACACCTTCATAGGATTTTATTATTAGAGGTACAATAAATAAGGGGTTATGGGTGAATTATTGATCCCAAATAATCCAAATTTAATTATTATCTTTATAAACACTTAACTAGTTACCACAAGCATTCATGAAGCATACAAATAATTCATAGCAATAAGCAAGAGAGACAATGCAAGATCAATCACATAAAAAATGACGTACATGAGAAAAACTATTGGGGAATAAAATAAACTATAAAATTAAATTTTAATAATATCATATAATAATAATATCTAATTTATACCATCTAAAAATGATCAAGGAACTACGATCCCTATTTAGTGAGACTACAATCCCACAAGGTACCGCCACACCTGTCTAGCTGAGTTACAACAACCAAAAATTTTAGTAAGTTTCACATTTTAAGAAGTTTTAAACCACCTTATATGCTAATATTTAAAAAAAAAACACCTATGAACACATCCAAATTTTCTATAATGTCTTTAACACTTGATGATGGACTTTTGATTAACACTCTTCACCTTCGCTCATACTCAATCAACAAGAGCTCTATTCTGCCAATAGAATTATGACCTATAGGTCATATAAATAGTCCTCAATTTATTATTATTTTAATCTCATCCTCAATGAAATCTACCCATCCTTCTCTTCCCAATTCACACACACAAGCCTCTCTCCAAACTCTCCTTAGTCTCTCATACAAAATCTAGAAATCACCATCTTTGATTTTACTATTTATAGAGAAATATTGATAATAATTAACTTGGTCAGACATTAGGTAGGATTTATCCATTAATTAATATTTAACATGAATACATAGCTCATAAAAATATTCATACATTGGATATAGCATCTGTGGGTCACCTTTAACGAACCACACCTTTTAATAAGGCCCTTGTAGCCCTTATAGGTCTCATGTGAACCAATTCACTTACTTAGAACTTAATAAAACAAAAAAATAACACAATACCACTTCCAAATACACATGTAAAATACTTATATCCCCTAGGATATCCTTAAATGATCATAGTCATCTTATCTCCAATATGCGTATGCTCAATCAACTCAAAAAGAGACCTTATACATAGGAACACCATTATTAAACACATAATAAACTTCTTAAGCATTGTTCATACTCAAGATATATTGATTAAAACCATAAAAATGCACCCAGAGCATCTTTATGGAGTCTATAACACACCCTAATTTCCAAATCATCATGAGATATAAAAACAACATCAAAACAAGCTTAATTATCTTTCTTGGGTCACTTACAGGACAAACATGAACACATTCAAATTTTAATGTTAATATATATGACTATACAAACTTATATATCTTTATATTAGGTTCATTATATGTATAATGGAGTCCTCTACAACTTTAATTTTTATAGAAATAGTAAATTTGACTTCTATCAAAAGATATGGACAAAATATAGAGCTCTAGTTTTTTCCTATGTTAAATTTAAACATTTAAATGGAAACAATCACAATTAAACCTAGAATAAAATGCTCACATCTTGTGTCCTCTTATCTTAGATAAAATATAAACCATCTATCTTGTTTTATCTTTAACAAATAGGTTCCAATGTTTAATCGTTAAAATTCTATCACTTTGACCTCATATCATACAATCTTGAAACTTTGACTCAAAGTGCTCCATCAATCTCTATGGATTAGTTAGGTATTTATCATGCATCTCACACCATTTGATAAAACTATATGAACATCCGCTCTCTATTATATCCTTATCCTATACCTTTACTCAATCATTAAACATCATGTACCTATCCTCATTTTACTACAACCTGACTTCTGAGAGTAACGTGCACTATTGATCTTTCATGAGATTTAACTATTTCAAAAATGACTATGATAACCTTAATTATCTACCGGAGTAGCCATTTTTAAACCTTAATAACTTCTTTTATTCTTGGATACATGATCTCAAGTCTAGAACAAATGATCTCTCATAGGAGAATCCAACTTTATAATAAGCTGATCTTGGAACCCTCGCATGTGCGAGATATAATGCCACTAAAATGCCTTATAAAAAACATCTATCATAGATCCAATATGTAAAAACCTACTTGAGAGGCCAAATTTGATAATTCATAACTTTTTCTACACTTTAGTACATAAACTAAAATTTAGCACAAATAAACTAGGATTAAAATTGAACAAACCCATAAGATAAGTTTATATTGAAACCTTCACATGTGCAAGATATTCCACCATAAAAATGATCACTCAACTCTTCTTGACATATTATAAAATTGGATAAGTATGGGAAAACACAATCAAATTTCCTAGGACCCCAAATTTGCATATGCATATCTTTTGACATACTACATCACATGATTTAAAATTTAGCACAAATAAACTAGGCACAAAAATAAACAAACCCATATGATCATTTTGTCCTAACACCTTCATGCATGTGAATTATAACCTTATCAACATGATTAATTAGTTATTTTTGGCCACATGAAAATTTTGAAAAGTATGGGAAATAATGAATTCTTTCATAGAAGACAACTTTGCACCCTCATATCTTTTACTGTGCTTTGATGCATGAATTGAGATTTGGCACATAAAAACTAGGGAATAATGTGATCACAACACTATGAACAAATCACATTGAATCATTCCCATGTGGAAATGATGATTCCATCAAAATACTTACTTATATTTTTTGCCACTGGACCCAAAGTGTCTAGATGAAACTTATGATCAACCAGATGAATTCCACTTATGCACACAAGCTCTCAAAGATTAGAAAAAATCTTAGGGACCTTTTTCACATGATTAATATTCTATAATTATTTATAAACATCTATAACCATGAAAAAATATAATATCAACCAATCATAATTTAAGCATATAAAATTAAGAACATGGCACACTTTGTCATTGTCATAAAGACTATCAAGGCACTTTATCCACTCACTAGGACACCTCTATGACATCACCATGACATCATCATGACAACTCCCAAACATTTATAATGAATAAAAATTCATTAAAATTAACTATGGGATGTATATAACAAGTTTATGTGCATTTTATTCTTCAAGTCTATGCATAATGGCTCAAGAACATCATTCTCACTCACATAGAAAACTGCCTATAGTTCCAAAAGCATTGTCATGGAAACCAAGATTTAGAAATCTTGTGTGAACAATTTTATGAAATTAAAATGGTTTTATATGATACTTTATCATACTTATAACATATGTAAATAGATATATTACATTCTTAAATATCAATATTGGTCTTACAAATGAATCTCATGTCTTCACCCTACACATACCTCACTATGTTAGACAGGTCACTTTGAGAATACATTTTTTCTTGTCTATGAGCATATTAAAATATTATATTATATGGGGAAATGTGATATAGTTATTTAAAAGTAAATCCATGCATTTGGATGCATCCCTAATCCACTACAATCCATCCATAATCTCATTCTCACTTTTGCCTAGTTTTCTCACTGTCTTCTTCATTAGGCCTATTTAGGGATATGCTAACTTCCATGACTAGTTTAGCATATTTAAGATATAAAACCTAATCAAAAAATTACATGGGAAAAAAATAAAAGTCTCACACATAATAATCTAATCATTTTCATGCTTTGACATGGTTAACCCTGCCTGCTACATCAAACATATGAGAAATAAGGGGTTTCTTATAGCTTCCACTCACTCTTTTGATAGACCAATGCCACCTAGAGAAACTTGGGAGAGTCCTATACATGATAAAATCAATAAAAATAGGTCATCCACTCCATTGTGATCCATTTCCAATAATATATTTCCTAACATGTCACTATTAGGGTCTTAGAGAGGGTTTAAATTATATTTCATTCTTAATAATCATTCATAAAGATTAGGTCCTCAACCCAAAAACAAATGTTAGGAAATTCAATCTAGGACCCTTACCAAACTAACATGAATTAATTGGATTCTCATGGAAATTTTTAACATGCCAATGAGCATAATAAAATCCTTCTCAGGTCTACAAAACCTCATTTTGTGCACACAAAAATCCTCAACACCAATTTTCATGCTTTCTCCTTCAAAATTTGACTTTAGAATTGGCTAAAAAACTTAATACAACCTATAAAAACTCTAATAATTTTTATCATAAGATCTAGCACCTTGGAAACTAATCTTGAAATCTATTTTACTATTCTCAACACCTCTTTCTCATGTCATACAACCTCATATCATTCTCACACATTGCCAATATTCTTCTTACAAGTCTCATGCTACTCACCTTATCATGTTACCAAGTCTATGCCTTCTCACTAAATATTTTAATGAAAAGACTAAGCCAATAATTGACTTATAAACCTCTTCTAAAAGCTTATACACTTATACACATGTTTACACAATGTCAAACATCTTCTCACATCATCTACTAATAATTTACATTTATGATAACACCTAAATATTCATCATTAGGTCAAGCAGAGTCTAGGACTAGTTTAATTACTTGATTAGGCTTAAGACCATACCCTTAAAATTTTTACCTTGAAACTTTCCTAAGTGTTTCAACACTTCATATGCATGCTTGGGCATTCTTAAACATCCATTCATACCTATGTGTATTAATATTACTAGACCACCATCTTCACACACATGCTCATGATATGATAATTATTCTTGATACTAGTGAAAAAAAGTATGCTTACCTTATGTATTGATCTTGACCTTGACATGTCATCAACCTTAGAATAATTACCAGGTTACCTTAAAATTCTCTCTCAATAGAGAGACAATAGTTTTCCTTCAAATTCTCTCTTGTATATACCATACATCTTCACAAGAACATCTCTAAGACATCAATGATACTCACAAAACTTTGGCATCAATGACAATATCAATGTCATAACACCAACAATATGAACATACCTCAACAACAAATTGGAATATGATAGAAAGTGCATATAGTGTATAAAATGACATGGATTTTTCCATTCCATCTAATTAAATTGTCTATAACTAAGCATATCAAAACTATGTGCCGTGCACATGCCCCCAATATGATAAATGAGTATAGTGATTCTAATTGAGTATGTAATAACTATATCTATGTATCTAAATTAAATGTGGGAGTGATCATGCCACACATGATGCCCTAATATAAGTAATTGGTATGAATATGAGCTAAAATGAGTGTATCTAAGTAAAATATAAATATAACTATCAAACATACGAGTATATGTATGCAAATCTATATTATACTTAGTGTACTATTTTGGTTAATCTAGATTGACCTGAAGTTGGGGCTACTAGACAGTAGCACAATGTAGTAGATAGTATTTCCCTATAGTTCTAGTGTCCTAATTGAGGTGCTAATGTCTATCTAGTCTTAAATTTGGGGACTAAACTGCTTTTTAAGTCCCTATTTTTTCACGTGTCTAACCTATGTATGATTTCTAAATTTGAACCTGTGCGATGAAAATGATTTGTGAATAATAATGTGGGAGCTTTATCTCTATGATAAACCCCTATGAATGCCCCTATTTTGAGGGTACTTTTTGACCTATAAAATAACTATCCTCGAAAGAAAATAGATCTTCAAAATGTGCTAGCTAAATCATATATGATAACAATGTGATATTCCAATACAATGTGCAAACATAACATATAAATGTAAAAGAATATGAGATAAGTATGTAGTGTGAGATGTATGTTGTATTTAATATTAAACAAGGGTGTCAAGATACATGTAATCAATGTGTATAATATCAAATCAAAATAACTACTTGGGGGATGGGGCATGATGTCCATCATGGCACCCAAGGGGGAAGGGTATATGCATGAGGTCCCTTATGGAATTGAAAAATGGTGTGTGTAACAAGAAAAGACAAGTGTCATAGTGAATACACATACAATAAAACATACATACAAAGCACATGAGGCACACAAAAATAGGCCAAGGGGCCAAAATATAAGAGACATGAGCACATGTCACTAAATTTGAGCATAGAAGACATATAAATACATGTTCAAATGTCCCATACACAAGCAAAAATCAATTTAAATTAGAGCCACATATAAGGACATATTCAAAAATAAAAATAAAAAAATAAAATAAAATATATATATATATATATATATATATATATATATATATATATATATATATATATATATATATATATATATATATAAGCACACATAAGGGACATGGGCACATGTCCAAGACATACATACATATAAGTGGTGTAGAGCCAAATAATAATAACATATTCAAGTTCCCTCAAATGGAAGAAGCATAGGAAACACAATAAAGTCTAAAATAAGAAAGCTAGAGATGAAAACATGTATAACTATGTAGTACAAATTTGTATAAATACTAGGATGTACATATGTTGAGTCTAAAATAGTGATTATTGATAAAAATTATGAGAATGAGTAGTAATGATCAATGATCAATATCAATATATATTAATTCATAAACTAAAAAATGTAGAATTTAAGGATAAAAAATGGTAGTGGAAAATGTGTATAATATGCCCCTGACTGGGCAAATGTAGCAAATTAATAAACTTGGATTGGTGTATATTTCCCCAATGTGTAGATGATAGTAATTTTGGATTAGTGTAGTGGATTAGAGTCTTATATGTAATCTACAAGCACTTTACAAGAATAAATGAAGCATATATGTATGATAAAATTGACTATACTATGATAGCTATCATATGTAATATCTAGCAAGTAGAATAAGTGTAAACATAGTAATGCATATAATCTATAAATTTTGTGTTTTCAAAATATTTGAGTATTTTTTATGTTTTGACATGTTATAGTATTTTTATATTTTCTAGAAACATAAGTTATGTACAAGCAAATGAAAATAAATATATACAAGGAGTAAGAGAGAAGAAAGTATGTATAAGTAAATACTATACATGTAAATGAAACATTATACAAGCAAAGTGTAAGGTCTCTATAGACCCAATAACACATCTATGGGATGTGGATAATAAAATGGTGAATCTGGTAGAAGATCATCTAGTGTTGAATACTAAATCTATCTAAACTTAAAAAAATCATCATCATCACAATCATCATACCAATCTATATGTATTAGTGGAGCCTTATCCTTGGCATGAGTCTAGAGTCTATGCATTTGAATGGCATGCTATTGAATTATGTAATATGATTCTCACATGGTCCTAGGGTAAACCATATTAGACCATAGAGTATGTATGAAACCTTTGGTTCTCATCTATGTCATCATGTATATGCAAACCAAGTGTCCATCATAAGTAAATGTCAAGCATTTATCTGACCAATCATCTATGGCATCCATCACCTATAACCATGTACTACCAAGTGTAATGTGTCTAATGGAATCCTAACAATGTATATCATGATGTAGCTCACTTTCTTGATAACCAATGTGGTGTAAAAATGTCAAAGTGAAAGTGTTAGGATCAAAATCCTCATCTATAGTGATATGGGGAAGACATCTATCAAATAGAAAAATATGTATTATCAGTGGATCCTGTGATGAATATCAGTGTTGGTGATGACTCTATCATGGTGCTTGTATCTATGAAAGAGCTCATATCACTGATGTTGGCAATGCTTGTGGAGGTGGAGGCTATATGATATGGATAGTGCCCTTAGCCTTAAGTTTATTTAGTTTATGTTTCAATGTTAAAAATGTGTTTGTATCATGCCTTATGAGTCTATGAAATTGGAAGAATGGTTTCCATTCATATGGTGAAAATTTTCTAACTTATATGTGCCAAACTATGGGTAATATCATCAATCCTCTATCAAATAGTATCTATAAGATCTAGTGCACTCTATCCTATGAAATCCCTACCTAAATCTATATGATTGAATCAATATCCACAGATGTGACCATATTTATTGAATAGATCAAGGATTTATTATTGACTATAGCTAAGTGTGAAATCTCGTAGTTGTAAGATCTTGAATAAGTGATGCTACTAGTGTAGGGAAAGGTATAAGTGCATTTGAATTATCTTTCTAATTTATTGGGCCCACTTGTGTAAAACTCAATCCACATAAATAATCATAAATATCTATAAGTGGTTGATCATCCTCTGTAGTGTCCTATGAATCTATTTTAGAATTATGAATATAAGCCTCTTCTAAATTAACTAGTAGTAAATGGGCTATGAGGATATCATCATCTATACTGGCTGAGGATGTCTATATTGTGAGAGGCTATTTATCTATCATTGGTGAAGGTAAATATCCTATAGCAGAGGCTATTATTATATCATCAGTGAGGGTAATTATGCTTTAGAAAGTTCTGAAGAGGGTATATGATCAGTTTTACTAGACTCCCCCACCTCATATGTATGCATCTATTTAATGAGAATATTTTGAGGTGGGGGTTTGATGAGAACATAAGGTGTCCCATATAATGATGTACTTGGTATAGGAGGCTCAATGAGTCTATAATATCTAAATGGTTAATTATCTATTGAACATGTGTATAGGTTGCATCATGCAAACATTTGACACATCTATGAAGCGTGGAAGGTACAACCTCCATAGCATGTATCCAAGGTATCCTAAGTAGAAATTTATAATGTAAATGGTTTGGAGTCACCTAAAAGTGTGTAGATAATTTTTTTGGTCCCACTAAAATGTCTAATGTGATTGAACCCAATGACTGTCTAAGAATGCCATCAAACCCTTAGATATTCTTGTCTATATTTTGAATAAATACTATATCAACCCCCATGGTTTGTATAAATAAAAGGTTACATATATTGAGTCCTAAGACACTATCAATGAGAACTCATTTAATAGCTATGGTATTGATTTAAGATTGAATGAAAAGTGGCAAATTTTGATCAATTACTAATTATGAAGGCAAGTCCTCATTGGAAAAAGATATCACATCCTTCACATCTATTATAGTATTCATGATAGATGTAAAATAAGATGGCTCAGTATAATGAGGTAGAAATGTGTGATTGAGTGTTTTAAATAGAATATCTTTGAATATTATTTATTTTTGAAGTAATTCCAATATATATATTTTGGTTGGTGTATTTCTCAACTAATACACTATCAAATTCTATCTACTAATTTATGGGTCCCATTGTAGTGTGTTGGGAATGAAGAGGGATGGTAGCATTAAGCTACTCTTATATACGCTAAAGAGGCAACCTATTTCACCTAGTGATATCTCTAATTATAGGATCTACTATTTTTCATGGGTGAGTAGTAGAGGAAAGATGTGAGCATAAATGCTCAAGTGGTTTATGTGGAGGTGGAACTAAAGGAGTCCTCTGAGCCCTCTATCATCTAGTAGTAACTGGAGGTAACTAAAAGTGATCCATATAACAATGATCCATAGAAAAATGAGACTCATATGATGGAAGACCAATACGTAAAACAAGCTTAGCTCTTGCTGAATTCATGATAAGAGTAACATATATTTGAACTTTTATACAAATAGTTGGTAATAAACATGATAAGTAAATTACAAGGATTTGTACCATAAAGTGAAAGATGGATTCCATCATGATAATCATGGTAATAATCTATAGATTAAAATTGAGTAACTATTGGAAATGTGGAACCTAAGGTAATCTAGGTTTGGGGTCGTGTGTGAATTAGGGTTGCTTTAAAAATATTTAAATTATATTTAAATAAATGAAACCCTAATGTGAGATTTGATTTATTTAGCTAGGTTATGCTAATTTTTTTTAAAAAATATAAGTATAAAGTCCTATTTTATTTCACAAAAAATTGAAAAATGCAAACTAGGGTTTTAAGCAATATTTGAAGTATGTCAAGTTCACCAAATGTTTTAACCTTTTAGGGTTTTACTATGTAAATCCTAAGTTAGATTAAAGAGCTGAGTTGTCTAAATTAGTGAACTAATATGAAATAAATAACCACTAATTTGTTACAAATTTTGACTTGCTTTGACTTTATAAAAATAATAAATAATATGTAAAAATAGAGACTTATCTGTAAAGTGACTATCATGGAAGATTTGGGTACTGAAAACTAGGTTACAAATAGGTCTGAGTGTCATCAACAGGGTCCCTAGATCTAATTATTCACTAAATAGGAATACCCCACCTAGATAGTAGTACCATGTAACTCTAGTATCCTAAAATGCTGATAATGTCCTCTTTATAGGATCATTCTTATTTTATGGGAGCACCTATGCCTATGTTTCTAGGTTTTTTTCCTATGTAAATGAAATCTAAAACTATGTATTATGTTTGGAATATCTAATTCAGTATGTAAACTCTAATCCTCTTTGCAAGTATGGCACAAGATGAAAATGTGTGTTTTTTAGTAGGATAGGTCCTACATTGTCAACACCCCATTATGATGAGAGTTTCCTAAATACCAATACTCTGAGGAGGGATCAAGCCTGATGTAGTTCTCCCACCTAGTGCTTGGTGTAAGTGCAAGTGAATGATAGAATGACAGTGTTCTTGAATGCTTTGAATGTGATTTAGATTTAAAATATTTAATATTTGGGATTAGGAAACTATAGACAATAGTATGCAAAATTTGGGCATAATTAAGATTAATAACCTTAGTTTTTCTCAACTTCTTTCTTATTTGAATAGGTTTTTTCATATATTTTCCATTTGATGGATAGAGGTCTAATAGTCTTGTATTTATAGTAATGTATAACTTCTGTAAATAATAAAATGTACTTAGGCTGACCTTATGAGGGGAACATGTTTGAAAATATATCTATTCAGGAGAGTTAGGGCAAGGGACGTTAGTGCCAGGTTGGGGACACTAGTGCCATGTAGCTCTAGTGTCCTTAATGTGGTGCTAGTGTCTAGCTAGCAAGTTACTAGGCATAATGGGTTAGGATCTAGGAATGTTGTTTTGGACCATGTTTAAGTTGATAAAAGATGTCTGTGGTCTTCATAAAGGTTGGAAAAGTGTGATAAAGGTTCTCGTATAGGTCTAGGGATAAGCTAGGAATATGTTGTATCAAGCAATATTATTAACATCCAAATATAACTTTTAGGTGATTATAGGTTCTTATTTGAATTTAGAAAATGGGGTGTGCCTATTAGGGCACAAAAACTTACAAAAGAGGGAAGGAATAAAAAGTGTTGGGAAACGTCATGGAAGTAACAACTACATATCTCACATGATATAATCATACCCCACACAAATATTATGCAATGTGAATGGATGATTTGAATGTAGTCTTAAACCTCCTCTTGATAGGTGGAAATATAACTACATGTACTTTCACCAATCCTTATTTTGGTACAATATGTATTTAAAAATTTGAAAGCATGTATTTAAGAGATAAAATATATCTTTTTATTGAGTGTGCCTAAAATTTAAATGATGAAATTATTCTCCTCGAGACTTCCTATCAACATGCCTCTAGATGATTTGCATATTTATAATTATTATGTTTAAATTAATTACCTTTTAGTATAAAAATTAACTAAATAAAAATGAAATAACTAACATACATGAATCAAAATATCTATAGGCCATGAAGAATGGTAGAAGGTACCCAAAAAATAAAAGGGATAGATTTAACGAGCCCATGGATCCACCCAGGACACATTTAATGACACAATTAAAGCATGGAGTCTATCCCAAAAGAAGAAATAATAGAGAATGAAGGAAAAATAGAGAAAACATGGCATGCATAAAATTAACAAAAAATAAAACTAAAAAAACATAAAATAAAACAATGAAATTGGATAAAGATGAAGGATAAAATAAGGATAAGTTCAAAAGAAAAAATACACATGCATTAATAAGACCCTAATTAATATAAATAATTCCTATGAATAAAATAGGACTAAAATAATTCCAATAATAAGCCTTATAAAACATTAAGTGTTTACACTAGGAAGCCCTAAAACAAATTCCATGCTGTTATATTCCAATTGTCTCTCGTAAATATGTAGTGGTTGATACAACCCTCTATTATAACTTCCTTTTTCCAATTGGAAAATTTTACATCCGACACATACTTTTTCACATCCATATTCATCTTAGGCCAAAAGTAATTTTAAACCAGCTATGCAAATGCTTTTTCATTACATAAATGGCCAACTAGTACTCCACTATGTTTTTCCTTGATTAATTTTTTGTGCACAAAACCTATTGATATACATTAAATTTTCCTTTAAAAATAAAGTCATTGTATAAAATAATATAACCATGGTGTTTTTTCCATAGTCAATGGTTATATGCATTCTTTTCATGCATCCTTAAATTTATCCATTTTTGCATACAACTTCATGGAATCAAATCTCATGAATTCCACTTACATCTAAATCAATAAGAGACACCTTGTACTTAGTGTATCTACAACTCTTTTAGACTTTAAAATTCTATGATTCAGCATAAATGACTAAAATTGTATAAATTCAACCCATTTTCTATGTATTTGGTTTAAATTACCTTCAATATTGTTAAATTATAGTGCTTGATGGTCTATGCATACAAACTCCTTAGGAAACAAGTAATTCCTCTACTTCATGAGTTATTACACTATGGAATATAAGTTTGGATCATAAAATAAATATTTTATCTTCACATAATTATGTTTTTCACTAAATTAAATAGTAGGATTACCTTCTCAACTCAACATAACTCCTACTTCTATGCCACTTGCATCACAATCAACTTTAACTACCTTATTGAAATAAGGTAACACCAACACTAGTTGTTCGATCACGTTAATTTTAAATCTCTAAAAGCTATGCTCTACTTAAGTTATCTTGAAAAAATTAAATTTCCTTATATGGCCTCAGTGATAAGATTGGACACCCTATTAAATTTTCAAATTAAATTCCTATTGAAACTTGCCAACTCATAAAAGCTGCACTTAAAATGTGCTTCTAAGTGATGGTAACTAAAATATAGATTTCACTTTTTATAGATCCATATTTAATTCTTCTTGGGAAATCACAAAACCCAATTACACCAAATCTTCCTTTATGAAGTCTTATTTATAGAAATTAACCAACAACTTCTCTTTTCACAATTGATAAAACATTTATCTCAGGTGCACCAATGTTCTTCCTTTGTCCTACTAAAAATCAATATGTCATCTAAATACATAATGAAAAAAGTACTAATAAAAGGTTTCAACACTTAAATTATTAGTCTCATGAATGTATTAAAATAATTATAAAACATAAACTACCACTCATATAATCCCTTCTCCATTTTAAATGTAGTATTCCACTCATCACCTTTTTGATGCAGATTTGGTGATATCCACTCTTCAAGCTGATATTTGTGAACTAGATTACTCCACTCAAATAATCCATCATGTCATCTATGAACTAGAATTAAAATTTATACCTAATATTTATATTATTTATGTCTCTAAATTCTATGCATGTATTTCATTATCCACCTTTATTTGTCACTAACATTGGTGGAACTATGCATAGGCTTAACCTTTATATTATCAACATTTTATCTAATAAATTATAGTGGAAATGATATCTTTAAACTCACTTAAAAAAATATTTAACCTCAGATGGAAGTGTGTCCTCTTCTCCTATCTTAAAAAATTATAATGGATTGGGGATGAAATAATAGCATGCCTTCTCGTTCTTCACCTCTTTCAATAATTTCTTCCCCAAAATTAAAAACTACCTTAGACTACTATTTACCTTTTCACTCTTGTATTTAAAATAATTTAAAGTGCAATTCCTAAATTCCTTCACCAAAGTTTAAATATTTATGTGGCATAATGTTATGCTTTCTTATCAAATGGTAAAAGTCTTGCTATTAACACATGCCATTCATAATACATCCATGGACATTATGTCACATGACTTCACCATTGTATATGCCATTTTAAAAACCTCCAAAACATTGTTAATTTACCATAATTTGATATCCATTTAACAACTGAGATACCTCATAAGGATTTGGATGCATAATCCTCTTTAGACCAAGATTATCCACAATCTCCTTATAAATAATATTATCAATGATAACATTATCAAAAATAAAATTTCATCACTTACCACCATCTTTGTAAATGGTTCTAAAAATATTATTCCTATGCATAGGAGTATTATCCTATTTTTATAGTTTCAACATCTTTTTTATCAGAAGAACAAATCTACATTTTAGATATTATATGTGATTATTGTAACCTTTTAGGGTTTTATTATGTAAATGCTAAGTTAGGTTAAAGGGATGAGATGACTAAATCAGTGAAATAATATGAAATAAATAAACATTGATTTGTTAAATATTTTTCTTTATTTAGAAATTTTAAAAATAATAATAAATATATGAAAATAGAGACTTATCAAAAAAAACTATCATGGAAGATTTGGGTACTAAAAACTAGGTTATAAATAGGTCTGAGTATCATTAACGTGATCCTTGGGTCTGATTCTTCATTGAATAGTAGTGCACCACCTAGATAGTAGTACCATGTATCTATAGTGTTCTAAAAATGGTGCTAGTGTCCTCTTTGTAAGACTATTACTATTTTCTAAGAACACATACACTTGTGATTTTGGGTTCTATTCATATGTGCATGAAATATTAAACTGTATATTATACCTAGAATATCTAAATTAGTATGCAAAACCTAATACTCATTACAAGTATGGCATGATATGAAAATATGTATTCATTAATTGGATAAGATGGACATCCTCAACACCTCATTGTGAAGAGAGTTGCCTAGATACCAATACTTCGAGGAGGGATAAAGCCTAATGTAGTTCTCCCTCCTAGTGCTTGGTGCAAGTGCAATTGAATCCTAGAATGATAGTGGTCTTGACTTCATGTGTTCTTGAGATTAGAAATATTTGAAATCTAGGCTTAGGGAAGTTGTAGATGGTAGTATGTAGAAGTAGGGCAGAATAGGGATTAATAATCTTGATTTTTCTCAACTTGTTTCTTATTTGAATAAGGTTTTTGCATCTATTTTACATGTCATGGATAAAAGTCTAATAGTCTTGTATTTATAGTGATCTGTTGCTTGTATGGATAGTAAAATGTGCTTAGGCCAACCTTATATAGGGAATATATTTTAAAATGTAACCATTCAAGAGAGTTAGGGAAATGGACACTAGTTCCAAGTTGGGGACACTAGCACCATGTGGCTCTAGTGTCCTTAATATGCACTAGTTCCTAGCTAGCAGGATATTGGGCACAATGGGTTAGGATTTGATAATGTAGTTATGGGAGTGTCTTTGAGTTTACTGGAGATGTTTTTGGTCTCCAAAATGGATGGAAAAGTGTGATAAAGGATCTAAGATAGGTCTATGTCTAGGTTAGGAATAACTTGTCTCAAGTAACACTCTTAGCATCCAAATATCACTTTTAAGTGATTACATTTGTGCCCCCTTTATGCTAGAAATATATAAAAGTGAAATGAATAATATAAAGGAAAAAGAAACATACATAGAATTACCTAGGAAGTGAATCCCGTGTAATTGAGTTTGAGTATGTGAAGTTGGGTCTATGTATGTGAAAAATGATCCAAAGTAATGAATTGTAATGAAACATGCAAAAATACATCTTTAAGATATTATCAAAAGTAAAAGAATATGTTGAATATAGTAATTAAGTAAAGATGATTAAATATATAGAAAAGAGAAAAAGAATGATTACACCTTGTTAGGTATGCGAACTAATACATGAACCTAGTCACAACCTGTGTGTGTGAGTGTGCATAGTGATCAAATCATAACTTAGAATTAGCTGATAAATTTATCAATCCACATATTTGGGTGGATCAATAACTCAATCTAGTTTTGACTCCATCATTTCCCACCTTTACTTGGTGTATCATGACCTATGGATAAATTAGATAAGAATATAAGTGTGTCTAACCCTCTCATGTGGGTGGCTCAATAACTCAAGTAGGCTATGACTCCACCATTTCCCACTCATGTGTAGTATATGCATTTGAAACTAAACTATACAAAGTTATTAAAGTGTTTAAATAGGTATATATAATTATGTATGTCAGCTTTATGGCCACTCGAGTATATTAGGTGGATCTAAGCCACTCGGGAATACCAACCACTATAAATGGAGTAAGGCATGAAATTGGTGACAACCTAGAATATGATAGAAAGTATATATAGTGTAGATAATGACATGGAGTTTTTCATTCCATAGGATTAACTTATGTGTACCTGAGCATATGGAAACTATGTGCCACACATATGCCCCTAATCTGATATCTAAGTATACTAATTTTGGATTGTGTATGTAACAACTATATATGTGTTTATAAAATAAATATGGGAGTGATCATGCCATATATGATTCCCATAATCTAATAAAATGGTATTAATTTGAGATAAAATGGTTATATTTGATAAAAATTTGAACATAACTATCAAACATGTGATTGTATCTGTACAAATTTGTACTATACCTAGTGTACTATCCTAACTAATATGGACTGACTTAAAGCTGGGAATACTATAAAATAGTGATATATAGTGGATATTATCACCCTATGGTACTAGTGTCCCAATTTGGGTGCTAATTCTTATCTGGTTTGAAATCTAGGTGACTAAATTGCTTTCTAAGTCCTTATTTTTTCCTATGTCTAACCTAGTCTAATTTTTGAAATTGGGCTTGTGTGCTGAAATTGATCTATGAATAGCAACGTAGAATCTTGATCTCTATGAAAAAAACCTATGAATTTACCCTCTTTTTATGGTAGGTTTTTACCTATGCAATAATTATCCTCAAAACAAAATAGCTCTACAAAATGTGTTAAATGGATAATATATGATAAATACATGATATTCTAATATAATGTAAAAACATAACATCTGAGTGTAAAATAATATGAGCATAAGGATTTAGTGTGAGATTTATGTTATATCTATCATTACACAAGGGTTTCAAGATAGTTTTAATTAATGTGTATAATAAAAATCTAAATATCTACTTATTGGATGGGGTATGATGTCCATCACAGTACCCAAGTAAGAAGGGTAGATGCATGAGATCCCTCATGGAATTGAAAAATGGTGTGTGTAACAAGTAAAGATAATTTTTATGGTGAAGACACATATAATAAAACACACAAGGTGCACCAAATTAGTCCAAGGGGCCACATTATAAGGGATATGGGCACATTTCACTAAATCTGAGCAAAGAGGATATAAAAGGACATGTTCAAATGTACACATATGCAAGCAAAAAGAAATTTATATTAGAGCCACATAGAATTACATGTTAAAATTTCCACATATATAATCAATAAAGTGAACACAAGGGACATGGGCACATGTCCAAGGTATACATGAATAGAAGTGGTGTGGGTCTAAAGAACAATTACATATTGAAATGCCCTCAAAATGGAAGAATTATAGGAAACACAATCAAGTATAAACTAAGAAAGATAGAAATGAAATAATGTATAACTATTTGGTATAAATCTATGTAAATGTGAGGATATATATATGCTGAGTCTAAACTAGTGATAAAAAAAATTGAGTCTAAGTAGCAATTATCAATATCAAGATTTATCAATGCATAAACTAGAATGCATAGAATGTATGGATAGAACCTCATCTTATAAATTGTGTATAAGATGCCCCTAAGTGGGAAAATATATCAAATAACTAAACTTGGATCGGTGTATATGCCCCCGGTGTATAGATAATAACAAGTTTGGATTAGTGTAATGGACTGGAGTCCTATATGTAATCTATAAGCACTCAAAAAGAGAAAGTAAAGCATATGTGTATGATAACAATTGATTATATTAATATAGCTAGCATATGTAATGTATGGAAAGTAGAAGAAATGTAAAAATATCAATGCATACAATCTATAACTTTTTGTATATTATAAGTAACTATTTGAATGTTTTTGTGTTTCAACATGTTATATTATTTTTGTATTTTTTGGATATAAGATATATACAAGTAAATGAAAATAAATATGTATAAGGAGTAAGATAGAATAAATTATGTATAATTAAATATTGGAAATGTAAATGAAAAAATATACAAGGAAAGTTTAATGTCTCTATAGACCTAAGAGAAAATCTATGGAATGTGGATAATAAAATAATGGATCTAATGGAAGAGCATATAATGTCAAATACTGAATCTATCCAAACTAAAATAAGTGATCATCATCATGGGCATCATACTAATATATATGTATTAGTGGAACCTTATCCTTGGCATGAGTATGGAGTATGTGCATTCAAATGGCATGATGTTCAACTGTTTAAGATGCCTCTTTCATGGTCCCAGGGTAAACCACATTAGACCATAGAGTATAAGTGTGAAACATATGGTTCTCATCTATGTCATCATGTAAAGTGTAGACCATGTGTCAATCACAAGTGAATGTCAATCATATGTATAATTGATCAATTTTGGCATCCATCATATTTAACCATGTACTACCAAATGTAACCTATATATGAGTGCCCCTGTTCAAAATGAAGAATAATGTATTAGATATCTTAGGGCCACATGTAACTATTAGTGTAATGTGTACAATGTAACACTGATAGTGTTTAAAATGCTATATATCAATCTCTTGATAACCAATGTGGTGTATAAAATCCAAATTTCAAGTTTTTGGATCATAATACTCATCTATGGCTACATGTGAAACATAGCTATCTTCTACAAAAATATGTGCAGTCAATGGATCATTATGTGAATATCTGTGTTAATGGAAACTCTATCACAGTGCTTATATCCATGAAGGAGCTTGTATTTATGATATTGGTGGTGCCTATGAAAGTGGAGGATATAGGATTTGGATATTTACCTTAACCTTACATTTATTTAGTTTATGTTTCAATGATGAGCATGTGTTTGTATCATGTTTTTTGAGTCTATGAAAGTGGGAAAAGGGTTTCCCTTCCTATGGTGATAATATTATAACTAATATATAATGGAGTATGTGATGAAGAGATTGAAAAAGTTTCATTCTATTTTCCTTAATCAAAGGATCACTTATCTAGGCTCAAGAGCTCATTCACCATGCACTTACAAGTTTATAAGACTTCAACTCATGGAATTCTGCCAAAGTAATTCTCCATCTTTGTATCCCTTTTTGATTGATAATGAAGTTGTATGGAAAAATTACAATATATTTTGATGTTAAAATGTTATATTATCCTTTAAAATGTTTTAATAAACATATGGGTCAAATTTTAGGGCCTATCTCACTCCCTAAGGCCAATTACACCCTTGTAGCTTCCCAAATTAGGCCTCTTTTAGCTCTTTCCCAACTCCTTATACTATAAATACATAATATAGGTATTTTAAGGTCTATAATTTTTTTGATTTAGTTATCACATATCAAAATACACTAGATTACAAGTTTTGGTCAATTTTCCATGTTTAGTTTTCTCAAAAACCTCAAAACCCTAGTTGTCAGGGTTTGTGCACACTTAGCAAGCTGAGGCTAAATAAAATTGCATAGATTGAACCACAGTTAGTTTCAAGGAAAAAAATTTATGGAATGAGTATGTATAATAATTTTTTTTTTTTTTAATTTGATGATCACATTACCTTAAGCCACAATGCTTTCACAATCTCAATGTCTTAGTCTTTCCTAAATGTGTTGTATGATAGAATAGGGGTAAATAAGGTTTTTGTCAATATTTTAAACACTAAAAATATATAAAACATATATGAGGATATTAAAAACTTCATTTGATATTATAGGCTCATCTTAGACCGTTTTGATTCATAACAAGGTTCAATACCAAAAAAGATACAGAGAACAATCCTTGTTTTGGGTTGTCTACAAGTTTCCACAAGTAAGTTTCATAACCAGATAGTATCAAGAATAATATTTAGTTATTAAATATATAGAAAAAATATAAATTTATTTATTCTCTAGAGTATTTAATTACCCTACCTCCTCATAACTCAATACCAAATTAACAATACTCAGATCACAGCTCCATAGGACTATGTAAACCCTTACCTTGTTTTAGTTCTGGTTATCTCTACAAAGTAACCATTCCACTTTAATTTGGGGTTTTATATATCAAAAAAGAGAATGTAATTGATTATTAATAATTTTTAATATTCTAACAACCTATTACTTACCATATTTAATATTCAAACAAATAGAAGTGATAAAACTCAATCATGCCATGTCAAAAAACTTAGAATTTTCAACATCACAGTATTCTTATTCATCAATTTTCATTGCTTTCACATCCATCATCCCTAAAAATAAAATTTAATAAATTATGAATACATCATAACTGACTCTACCACCTTTTACAAGAAGCATAACTAATTTTTGGATTGTTTCCCACATTGAGATCCTTCATTACATGTATTTTTTTGATTTTACATAAAATGTCCAGTGTATGACCTTGTCTAAAGATTAAGGAAAATAGTAAGGATCCTTTTCATTTTCATAATACCTCTTAAAAAAATATTGGTAATTTTATAACCTTTTACAACTTCATACATTGCATATAACTCCTTCCACAAGGCTTAAAAATTCAATTTTCAAATAGTGACAATTTTAGAGGGAAACTCCATAATTCAAATTTTATGCAACTTGTGCTAGCCTAGATCACTCATAAGACAAAATTATAACCTCATACACCTATGAAACACATAAAATACAAATTCAAACCAAAATTTAACTCATTTTTTGGTCCATAAGGATGCCCCTGCATCATACTACTAAGTTGAAGAGTTTTTTCCATATATGTCAACTTGGTGTTTGTTCCTCTTTAGCTGCGTTGTGCCTCTTGATTGAATGTTATTTATGATAATTTCCTCTAGTAGAGGTGAACATGTTATTAGGCATCATAATTATACCTCTTCTGGTTCTTATTCTTCATTGGTGTACCTTCACAAGAAACAAACTTGTTAAAGAAAACACTGTTGTTGTCTTTTGTTGCTTGCTTGGGATGTGCAAACCATGATTCCACTTCTTCAAACTGATCCATCACAACCTTTATTCCATAATAAACCACTTATACAATTGTGTCTTCTCTATCTTTCATCCATTTTCATTACTTGGTATACTTCACCTTTTACATATCAACTTTTTGTTCCTTGTATGCCATTTGCTTGCTTGCTTGCTTGAATGCTTGATTTGCTATTGCATATCATCCTCATAACTACCCTCTATCTCCTTTATACATAAGGACTTCATATTATCTTTCACATTCTCATGATCTTGACTAAACACTCTCATACTATTCCATTCACTTGGCTATCCTTCTTGGACCTACTATATACTACTCATCTCTTTTTCATATTTTTATTTTTAAGACTTTCCCTCATGCTTGTGATCTTGCCTATCATGCCTTCTATGAATTCAAAACTAGAAATATTTACCAAATTCTGAGACAAACTTACAAACAACTTATTCAAAATCTTACTATAATTTTTTTTACTTGGCATAGGCTCACATTCTTCATCTTGGGCTGCCTCAATCTCCTTGGGTTGTTCTTGCATCTTCACTTTTTCATCTTGATGCTGTAGAAAATATTTGTAACATTTAACCAATACCTTATAATAGACACCAAAAAAATTTTCATCATTATTCAAAGGCAATAATGTATACTTGATTCCCTTGTGCTCCAAAGAATAGGTTTTATTCACGCCATCATGACTAGTTGACCTATCAAACTACCAAATCCATCCTAGAAATACATGACACACATCCATGGGGTGATATCACACATAACCTAATCCTTATATGTTCTAATATGAAAATATTCTAAGCACTTTTCATTAACAAACACACTATATCCTTTCTAAATCCATGAAAATTTGTAAGGTATAGGATGAGGCAATCTTTTGAGACCAAGCTTACATACCATCTCATTTAAAACCAAGTTGTCTATAATTATTGAGTCTATTATCATTTTACAACATTTACCATTGGAATTACATGTTGTTTTGAAGAGTGTTATCCATTTTGTAGATTCTTTCTCCTTTGGTGGCTTTAACAATATCCTCCTCATCAAGAGTGACTCTCCTTTTTTAGGTGCCACTATATGTGAATCTGATCCAAAATTCTCTTCCTCTATAGGCTGTACCATTTGATTTTTTCTCTCATTCCTATAAATCCTTTCTTTTTTCTCCTTTGGACACTCCCAATACTTAGGACCTACATACTTATTACATTTGAAACATTTTCCTGTGAAACCACTAGTCCCTCTCTCTCTAGCATATATACCTCTATAGTATGGTATCCTACCTCTACAACCACATTTTGGCTGTGTTTCATGTCTTTTTCCACTAATTTAACCTTCCTCATATGCATTCATTCTCTCATTCTCTCTTCTTCCTCTCACTTGTTTGCCTCTTCCTCTTGCTTGTTATGTATGCCTTCTTGTCAACTTCTCCTCAGCTTTCAAGGCTACTTAATATGCTTCTTCATCTGATTTCAAAGTCAATATACTAATCTCACATTATATGGAAAACTTGAGACCATTTAGGTACCTTACTACCTTCTCATCATCTTCTTCCAAGTGTCTTAGTCTGATTGTCAACCTATGAAACTCTTCTGTGTATTCCTTCACTAAATGTTCCTTTTGTCTAAGATTATACAAGCTCCTAAACAAATGTGTGTGGTACCCTTTGAGCATGAAATTTGCCTTCATCTTCATCACCATCTTATCTCATGACTAAATTTTGGCTTTACCTCTTCTCCTTCTCTATTCCTAGATTCTATCCCAGCACAAAGAAGCATGCCCTCTCAATCTTGTGACTATAAATTTAACCTTCTCGGTGTCATCCACCTCCTCATACTTGAAATAATTATCCATGGCCACTATCTAGTTGACCAAATAATCCACATTAAGACTGATTTCATACATTGTCACATCTTGTTTTAGTTTTGAACCCGTCTTCATCATGGCTTTGATCAATCTTTCCTCTACTCCATCTTCTCTTTATTCTTACTCTTCTAATCTAAGAGCTTCTTCTTCAATATGACTATCATATTTAGATATAACCATTATTATTTGTGGTATATCCATATCTTCCATTCTATCCTGAATGTTCCTCATCTCAATGAGCAAAATTTCCATATTTTATTGCATTCTTTGAGCTACTATAGGTTGCCTTTGCCTTGCTGCCATTTTATCTTCTTAATATTATCCTTTGGCCATCCTTATACTTTGATACCAAAATTATGTAGACCTTGAAAAAGTTTCCTTATATTTTTACTTATCAAAGGAAAACTTCTCTAGGCTCAAGATCTCATTCACCATGCAAGTACAAGTTTACAAGACTTCAACTCATGCAACTCTGCCAAAGCATTTCTCCATCTGTGTAGCCCTATTTAATTGATAATGAAGTTGTTGTTAGGTTATGGAGCTAAAAGCTTCACCTAGATGCAAACATGGAGGGTTGATGAGTGTCACAGTCACCGATGTCGGTAGGCCACACTGACATCAGGCAAGGGTCGACAGAAAGCAACCAACATCGGCAAGAGTCAGCTGACGTCGGTCATCCTCTAGTCAGACAGGGACTGACATCAATCACCTGTGCAGTTCCAAAACTTATTGTTGATGAACAGTCAGTTAGTTGAACAAATTATTTTCATGTTAAAGACTAGTTTGAGTCTTGAGCCGCTTGTCTAATTATTGTATGCATGAGATCTATATAATAGACTCATGGGCTGTATTGTAAAGTGTAGAACTAGGAGAGTTCTTCCATTGGTAGAATCATAGGGGTTCTTCTAGATAAGTAAGATCAGGTTGGTCTATAGGGGTGTGTGTGTGTGAGGGTCAAAATGAGATCTACGGGGTAGCAAGATCCAAGATGACAGAAACACATTAAGGAGTAAGATCATGGTGAGATCTACTTGGAGTACCATTTCATACTCAATTGTACTGGCAGTATTGTACTGACTGGTTGAGGTGAACAACAGCTCTGTGCTTGAGTTGTTTGTTGTGACCTGTATTGAGAGAAGATTACTCTTGAGGGAAGATTACTGGTATGCCCATGAAGTGGATGAAAGAGTGTGATCTCTTTATTGTAATTTCCTTATATAATGAGTTGAATACAATTGTGTGTTGCCTCTCATATTCTGTGTTATTTCTTATTTCTAGTTACTTGTACTTAGTTGTAAAAAAAATTAAAAACTATTTTTACTTTAAAATGTGATAATATTCTTTAAAATATTTTAATACACATATGGGTCAAATTTAAGGGCCTATCTCACTTCCTAAGGCCACTTACACCCTTATAACCTACCAAATTAGGCTTCTTTTAGCCCTTTCCCAACTCATTCTGCTATAAATCCATACTATAGGTATGGGAAAATATATAATTTGTGTGATTTAGTTAGGGCATATCAAAATACACTATGTTAAAAATTTTGGTGAATTTTCCACTATTTGTTTTCTCAAAAACCTCAAAACCCTAGTTGTTAGGTTTTGTGCACATTGAGTAGGCTGAGGCTAAATAAAATTACATAGATTGAACAAAAATAAGTTTCAAGGAAAAAAATTTATGTAATGATTCTACCTAATCAAAACACAACTTTTCATTTGATAATCATGTTACCTTAAGCCACAATGCTTTCACAATCTCAATGTCTCAATCTTTTCTAAATGTGTTCTATGATAAAATAGGGGGTAAATAGGGTTTTTGTCAATATTTTCAACACTAAATATATAAAAACATTATATGAGGTTATCAAAACTTTAATTGGATATTAAAAACTCCTCTCATACCCTTTTTATTCACAACAAGGTTCAATACCAAAAGAGATATAGAGAACAGTCCTAGTTTTGGGTTGTCTGCAGGTTTCCACAAGCGAGTTTCATAACTAGATAGTTTCAAGAATAATATTTGGTTATTAAATATATATAAAAAATATAAATTTATTTATTATCAAGAGTATTTAATTACCCTACCTCCTCATAAATCAATTCCAAATGAACATTACTCAGATCATAGCTCCATAAGATTGTGTAAATCCTTACCCTATTTCAGTCCTGGTTATCTCTGTAAAGTAACCTTTACACTTAAATTTGGGGTTTCCTATATCAAAAAAGATAATTCAATTTCTTATTAAACATTTTAAATATTATAACAACTAATCACTTACCATATTGAATATTCAAACAAATAGAATTGCTAAAACTCAGTCATGCCATGTCAATAAATTTAGAATTTTCAACATCACAATATTCTTATTCATCAACTTTCTTTGCTTTCACATCCATCCTCTCTCACACTCAAATTTAATGCATTATGAAAACATCATAAATGACTCTACCACATTTTTCAATAAGCAAATTTAATTCTTGGATTGTTTCTCATGTTGAGATCCTTCATTACATGCATTTTTTTGATTTTACATAAAATGTCCAATGTATGACCTTGTCTAAAGTATAAGGAACATAGTAAGGACACTTTTAATTTTCATAATACATCTTAAACACCTCTTGGTCATGTTATAACCTTTTACACCTTCATACATTGCATATAACTCCTTCCATAAGGCTTAAAGATTTAAATTTTCAAATAGTCATAGTTTTGGAGGGAAACTCCATAATTCAAATTTTATACAATTTGTGCTAACATATATCACTCATAAAACTTAAATTGAATTAATTTTGGGGTCCATAAGGATGCCTATGCATCACTATGGGTAATATCATCAATCCTCTATTAAGTAGTATTTATAATATCTAGTGCAGTCTATCGTGTGAACTCCCTGCCTAAATCTATATGACTAAATTAATATTCATAGATGTGATGATATGTACTGAATGGATCAAGGGATCTACTACTAACTATAGCTAAGTATGGGATCATGTAGTTTTAGGATCCTAAACAAGTGATGATACTAGTATAGGGAAAGGTATACATGCCTTTGAATTATCTTTGTACTCTCTTGGGCCCACTGGTGTAAAAATCAATCCACATAAATAAATATAAATATATAGGTGGTTGGTCACACTCTATAGTGGCATATTAATCTATTTTATAATTCTAAAAGTTAGCCTCTTATGAATCAATAAGTAGTGGTAACTAGGCTCTAAGGATCTCATCATATATCATGGGTGGGGATGTATGTACTATGAAAGGCTATTACTCTGTAATCTATGAAGGTAAATATGATAGGAGAGACTATTCCTTGGTCATTAGTGAGGGTAACTATGCTAGGAGAGGCTATTATTATATCATCAATGAGGATAACTATGCTGTATAAAGATCTAGATATGGTATATAAATAGTCTTTCTAGACTCCCCCACCTCATATATATGCATCTACTCAATGGGAATATTTTGAGGTACGGGTTTGATGCAAACATGAGATATCTCATATGATGATGTAATTAGTGCAAGAGGATCAATGAGTTTGAAATATCTAAATGGTTAATTATCTACTTGACATGTGTATAGGTACCCATCCTATAAAAATTAGACATGTCTATGAAGAGTGGAAGTTATAACCTACATATCATGTATCCAAGCTCTCCCAAGTAGGAATTTATAATGTAAATAGTTTGGCATCACTTGAAAGTGTGTAGATAATGTTTTTGGTCCCACTGTAATGTCCAATGTGATTGAACCCAATGTCTATTTAAGAATTTCATCAAACCCTTAAATATTCTTGTATGCCATTTGAATAGATGCTATATCACCCCCCATGGTTTGTATAAATGTGAGGTTACATATATTGAGTCCTAAGCCACTATTAATGAAATTCATTTAATAGTTGTGTTATTGATTTGAGATTGAATGAAAGGAGGTAAATTTTGATCAATTATTGACTGTGAAGGTATGTCCTCATTAGAAAATGATATCACATCCTCCATATCCTTTATAGTATTCATGATAGATGAAAAATGGGATGTATTATTATCAAAAGGCACAAATGTGCAATTAAGTGTTTGAAATACAATATTTTAAAGATTTTTGCTTTTTGAAGTAATTATAATATAGATATTTTGACTAGTTTTTTTTAGCTGATCCACTATATCAAAATATATTAGTTGATATTTGGGTCCCATTATAGTGTGTTGGGAATGAGGAGGGATGGTAAGGTTATGATTCTCTTGTATGGGTTGAGGAGGGACCCTATTCCACCTAGTGATAGCTCAAACCTCAAGATTTACTATTTTTTATGGGTGAGTAGTATAGGCAGGATGAAAATGTAGATAATCAAGTGGTCTAAGTGGAGGCATAATAAAAGGAGTCATCTAAGTTATCTATCATCTAGTAGTAATTGAAGGTAGCTCAAAGTGAGACATATAGTAATGATCCATAAAAAAATAGGACTCACAAGATCGAGGACCAATATGTAAAACAAGCTTAGCTCAAGCCGAATCCATGATAGGAATAACATACATTCATAGGTTTATACAAATAGTTGGTAATAAACATGGTAAGTAAAATAAAAGGATTTTTACCATGAAGTGAAAGATGGATTTTTTCATGAAAATAATGGTAGTAAGTTGTAAATTAATACTAACTATTGGAAATGTGGACCCTAGGTTGATCTAGGGTTGGGGTTTTGTGTGAATTAGGGTTATTTTGCAAAGATTTAAATAGTATTTAAATAATATAAATTATTAATGTGAGATTTGATTTATTGAGCTATGTTATGCCATAAATTATAAAAATATAAGTATGTATCCCTAGTTAATTACATAAATATTTGGAAAATGCAAACTAGGGTTTTGAGATTTTTTTGAAGTAAGTTAGGTTTACCAAATGTTTTAGCCTTTGAAGGATTCACTATGGAAATGCTAAGTTAGATTAAAGGGTTGAGATGACTAAATAAGTGAAATAATATGCAATAAATAACCACTAATTTGTTATAGATTTTGACTTATTTGACTTTTTAAAAATAGTAATAAATATATGAAAATAGAGACTTATCTATAAACTAACTATCACAAAAGATCTAGGTACTAAAAACTAGGATACAGATAGGTATGAGTGTCATCAACAGGGTCACAGGGTCTGATTCTTCACTGGATAGTAGCACTGTACCTATAAAGTAGCACCATGTAGTTCTAGTGTCTTAAAAATGGTGTTAGTGTCCTCTTTGTAAAACTATTCTTATTTTTTGGGAGCACTTGGGCTTGTGATTCTGGGTTCTATTCCTATGCACATGAAATATAAAATTTTGTATTGTGCCTAAAATATTTGATTTAGTATGAAAATCTAAACCCTACTTGCAAGTATGGCATGATCAATAAATGTGTGTTGTTATTAGGATAGGCTGGACATCCTCAATACTCTACAGTGAAGAGAGTTTACTATATACCAATAGTCTGAGGAGGCATCAAGATCGATTTAGTTCTCCCACCTAGTGGTTGGTGCAAGTGCAAGTGAATTTTGGAATGATAGTCATCTTGAATGCCTTGATTGTGCTTTAGATTGGAAACATTAAAAATCTAGGCTTAGGACAGTTGTAGATGTTAGTATTCATAAGTAGGGTAGAATAGGGATTAATAATCTTGATTTTGATCAACTTATTTATTATTTGAATAGGCTTTTTGGATCTATTTTCCATCTAGTGGATGGAGGTCTAATAGTCTTGTATTTATAGTGATCCATAGCTTTTACAGATAGTAAAATGTTCTTAGGCCAACCTTGGGAGGGGCATACATTTGAAAATATATACATTCAAGAGAGTTAGGATAAGGGACACTAGTTTCAAGTTAGGGACACTAGCACCATGTGTCTCTAGAGTCCTTAATGTGGTTCTAGTATCCGACTGATAGTATACTAGGAAAAATGGGTTAACATCTAGGAATACAATTTTCGGATTGTGTTTGAGATGACTGTAGATTTCTATGGCCTAAAAAATGGTTGGAAAGGTGTGATAAAGGCTATAGGATAGGTCTAGGGCTAAGATAGGAATAGGTTATCTCAAGAAACACTCTTAGCATCCAAATACCACTTTTAGGTGATTACAGTGATTGGCTAACATAATACTCTCCTCACTTAGTTATGAAATATGATTATTTTCTTCATTTTTTATACTTCCATTATTATATGAATATGGGAATTCAAATGCTTTATGCCCTATTTTGACATATTTGAAACATGTACCCATGAATCCTCTTCCACTACTTCATCCATAGGATCATATACCTATGGTATAATATTATCTACTATCTTTGCATAGTATTTTTAATCTTAGAATCACTTTATCGTCTTCTCATGCATAGTATCCTATGCCATTGTTTTATCACCCTCATATGTGTGAAAACTTTCCTTTCCCCCTCACTTCACCTTTTTGTCTTTGGGAAAAAATATCTTTAGACTTAAATATACACTGATAGGCTTCCTCAACTTAACATAGTTATATCATTTGAAACTCATCTTGAATGTAAATAAGAAATCCAATCACATACCTTGAGACCTCATTTATGTCATCCTAAACATGACCTACTTTGATGGAATGTCTATAAAAATCCTCAATGTATTCATTTACATTCATATTAATTTGTTTTAATTTATTTAAATTCTTGAATATAACTAATTGGTATTTAGAAGGAAAAAAATCAAAATTTCATCTTGTGAAAAGTCTATCCCAAGTTTTTGTTTTGTCTTTACCTCTTCTTACTATCTCTATTTAAGCACAGTCCCACCATAAGAATATATGCATATTAAACTTTATAAAATAAAGATTTAGTCTATTAGGATCTTCCATTATTTTATACTTTAACTGTTTATCCAACTCAGTGATACAATCAATGAGTTATTCTAGACACAAGATACCAAAATAGCTAGGGATATCCAATAATGTATTGATGTTCATTATCTCATCTATGCATAATAATATATATTTTAATTCATTTAATAGTTATTCAACCTAGATCTAAGGCACCTATATTTATATTATGTTTTTAATTTCATCAAACACTTCAACACCTTTGCCTTACATGGTATCCACTAACCCTAAATGGGATTTCATTAATCTCATCATCTCTAGTGAATCTCTAATTATTAGTTCTCTTCCAATACAACCTTTATTTTTCATATATTCCTCATGATAAAAAAATACTACTACAACTTATACCAAACATGTTCCTTGTTATAAGATGCCTTCACTACTTTCTAACCATATTTATAAATGTGAAAAACAAATCTAACTTCATAGGAACTAGATAGAACTTGAGTTAATGAGATTCTCATGTGCTCACTTTATAAGGAATAACATTTATCTAATTTCAATTGATGTGGTCATGATAATGAAATGTAAAAAATATTATATATTTTATTAAATTTAATAGGAAATGTTACAACTTGCATAGATCACACACATACATCCTAATTACATACTTAAAATCTACTTTAAGAGCTAGTAAAAATCTCATAAGAGACGTGTTACAATATATAGATACTAAAATTTGATTTATATAGTATCTCAATCTTGTATACTTGAAAAATACTATTAGGGCTCTACCCTTAAGTTCTAAATATTCTTGATGCCAAAAGGCTAATATTTTCCATCTAACTGTGCCTAAGTGTTTATCTTATGGTCTAAAAATATCATTTATGATGACCCTGATCTCTTATAAATCAAAAAAATTCAATAAATTGATATATATCATTCATTATTAGTTTCAAATCCCTAGTAACTATCAGACACTTGCATCTTACAAAGGGACACTTGTATCCTACAAAGGGACACTTGCATCCATGTAGTTATCAAGTTATTATCAAGTATCCAATCCTCAAAATTCATATAAATTACAAGTGTTTTAAAACATATGGGTTGGTTTATTTATCTTATTGAAACTTACTGTGAGATATTTCAAAAAGGTGTGATATAAATATAAATATAAACCTACTCATCACCCACCTAAAAAATACCAAGAAAGAGCCTACTCAAGTTCATTTAATTAATTATGTAATTAAGTTATACTACCATATTTTCTCCTATTTTTATATAAATCATAGGATTAGTCATATTACAAGTCTAACTCATTCAAAGAGTAGCCCATGAGAAATATTTGTCAAGTTACAAGCTTTATCATTGCATGTCCTTGCATACAATATATTTCAAAGTATGCACACACAAGCCACCACTTAAAGGAGAACTATATATATTATAGGACCTCTTCAGAGTTTTTTATATGGATAAAATACTGATTGATAGAGGGGTCCTTGATTTCAACTCAACTTTGTGATCCCACTAACCCATTTTTGGAAAGGTACAAAGACCTAAGGTGAATATCTAGAATTTGATTCATAAACAATCATCTACAACCTATATAAGTGAATAAAAGACATCTTATAAAGGTTAAATAAAACCTTGAATTATCTAGGTGGTTAATATACAGTACAATGATTATTATATACTATATAATTTCATTGATATTAGGATACCTCTATCAACACAAGTATCCCAAGGTTGACATAAGTATCCAGGCCTATAAAAATAATATTTATAGAATCTGATGGTTGGATCCTAATATTATTTCCACCTATTCCCACCTTTTCATATCTTATATCTACATGTAAATTCATAGATAATATAAGTATTATCTCTTCTTAGTGTTTATGCAATCAAAATACCATTTTGGATGTACTTTTTATATTTTAGCATAACTCAACATTTTAATTTATAATATTCATTTATTTGAGTTTTGAATTAATTGACCTAATTTACAATAATTTTATTCATACTTATTTATAGGATATTATACCCATTAACCCTCATCCAACATATAAAAAGGGTTAAACACAATCTAAGATATCTTTATATAGACTTATGACTCACCACAAATGTTTTCTTGAACTAGTCTTGTTTCTCTTGTTTTTCTAACTCATTATATATATTTATTACTCAAGAGTATTTGAAAATTTTATTTATATTAACATTATATCAAACTATTCAACAAACTAAAAAATAACAACCAAATTTCTCTAATGGCCAATACCTTACACAATGACACTCACACTCTATATAGGCATGCATAAAAAAATGTATTATGAAATATGGAAAGATTTCACTTCCATCTATCATATAAACATCATATTATTTTATTACTCTTCATATTAACTCTATTATTAGATAAATATTGTGAAAACCATTATCCTTTCATCTCACATTGACATTTGACATTGTAGCATAAAATTTGACACTGTAGCTTAAAATAGATCCTATTGACATGTGTCCTTGATCATATAATCACATTATAAAATGGTTATATTTCAAATTATGATGTAAGCTAATATATTCATTAATGGAATAGAATTATGTTTACACACACACACACACACACACATGTATATATGTATATATCTGTATGTGTGTGTGTGTGTGTGTGTGTGTGTGTGTGTGTGTGTGTGTGTGTGTGTGTGTGTGTGTGTATACACACACACACACACACACACACACACACACACACGTATATATGTATATATATCTGTATGTGTGTGTGTGTGTGTCTAACACACACACACACACACACTATATATATATATATATATATATATATATATATATATATATATATATATATATATATATATATATATATATATATATATATGAGAAATATCAACCTATAAGCACAAAAGTTCATAAAAATGTTGACTACAATAACAAGTGTGTCAATTCCCCAATAATTGTAAACAAAGTCTATGCACAAAGTCAAATGTGAAAGAAATTATAAATCATAAGGTTTTGTGACTTAAATTTTTTAATCCATCATAAAATTCATATAGTATATTTTATTCACAACTTATATATCCTTAAAATACTTCACCTTATGCATATTTTTGTGGAAATTACCGATTCCCTACATAAAACTTCCAAATATCTCCAAATGTATTATACGTAAGACTTCAAATTTGTGAAAAGTCATAGTAATTTCTTAGTTGAATATTTTGATGGTGTTAATTGAAAGTGTTGTGTAGATGAAACTATATTTGTATGCAAGGATATACAAAGAAACTTAAAGGGATGCATGTAAAAATAAAGGTTGTGCAAAATTGCATATTTTTAACCTAAGAGTTTTTGTGGAAAAAAGATTTATTATGAACTTAATGTTCATGCATTAATATTATTTGTAAAAATACATATGATAAACATACTAGGAAAATATATAAGTAAAATATAAAAAATATGTATATATTAAGAAATGAAATATAATGAGACTTCTCTCACTCAATCTACATTGAAGGTTACTGAATATCCTTGGAAACTCCTAAAAAAAATATAATAAGCTTGAGAAACATTGATAAAGATAAAAATAAATGAGAAAGCCTATATATAAGATGATAAAATAAAAAAATTATAAGTAATATTATAGTCTCACCCCCTAAATCTAATTGGTCATATTTTGTGTGAACTAAATTTAAAAGTGCTAAGAAATAAGCTAATCTTAATCTAAGCTAAATTCAACTTAAGATAGAGAAACAAACAAAGAAAATAAAAAAAACAAATTTTATGCTTCAAATGTGCAAGTTTTCTCCGTTATGATGTAAAACATATTTTCTCTTAAAAATTTGGTGCTTACTCTTCTAATGTAAAGGAGAATGGCTAGCATTTTGGTGCAAAAGAAGCCTTTGATTTAATTTGATTCACTTGTGAATATAAATTTGTTAGAATAAGTCTAGATTCTCCAAGATTTTATTTTAGGACTCTTGAAAATGAAGGTTTTCAAGTTTATTTATAGAATTTTGGAGGAATATCTAATGGTGGAAGATTAATTAGACTTATTCAATGATCCAAACAATCAACATTGGCTAATGAGTCCTCACCCATGAGGATGAAGACCATTTAAAATGGTTGAGAGAAGCATGCAATTGGTTAGTTGAGTCAATAGGACTAAGTAAAACTTCTTGACAACTCAGGGGATGAGTCATAAGAGGTTGAGAAAGTTGTGGATTTGGTTGAGATGAGGGAGAAAAAGTGGAAGATGTTTGGATGAGGTGTAAAATATAGATTTTATATTTAAAATAAATATTTAAGTGTGTATAATTGACTAATTTTAATTATTCAATTATTTGAATTTATAAGATGTGATGTATTATTTAAAGAATTATTAAATAGATTTAGGTGCGTTTCAACACTGAATGAAATTTAGGTGTCTACATTTTCCCCTCTTTGAAATATTATTGTTAAGCAATACTATTTTAGATAATAGTATAAGAAGTAGAGTGTAGATGATTAAAAAGGAAAAATTTACCCCAAATGAATTAAAATGAGTGTGATGATGCCCCCTCGAGGGTTTGTGCAAGAAAATGGACAAACACTCAAAAATAATGAAAAGTGGAAATGATTAAATTTTTTTGGAGAAATGATAAATCAACTTATTATAGAATTTATGCAAAACTTGCAAGATTTTAGTTTCATAAAAAAGTTTCCCCTAGTTATTGAAAATTAGAGTATAGATTTAAAAAATAATAGTTTAACATTCAAAGAGCACATGCTTACTATTTTACTAATGATGTAGGGGTTAATTAAGCAATTGAGGGAATAATATATCCCATCAACAATAAGCTACAAGTATATAAATAGAAAAAAGATATTGAATTTGTAAATGATTGTATTTATTTTATGCAGATAGGTTGTTGCAAGACTTTGAAATAAATTTAAAATGAATTGATTTAATGTATACAAAAATTTGAAAAATGGATGAAGAATGAGTTGGATGAAGGGATGGGGGAAATATTTGGTTTTATAGAGGAATATAAGTAGAGAAAATGGGGATTAGAAAATCATTTATGCAATTTGATCATCAAGGTTATTTGCTAAGACTTATGATTTGAGAGATTTACTTTAAGATTTGGGAGGAAACATGGACAATATTCCACACCATGAGCACTAAGTGGAGCGAGTGAGGAGATTCTAGACACTTGAGAAGACCAGGGATCTAGTAAGTGAATTTAAATTTGATTTTTTTTGCATTTATTAGTATTTATTAGGGATTAAAGTTAGTAAGACCAATACATTTCACTTGCTGACAAGGGAGATGACTATTACACTAGAGGATGTGTATCATATTTTTGGTTTCTTGATATGAGGTAGATGTGTATATTATGGATAGGGTCCATATGAGATTAAATTATACCAAATTTTTGGTGATGGGTTGATTCTTTTTGTTATAGGTGATATTGACGTAGATTATTGCACTAGTTTAGAGATGTATTATCTATCATACTCATGGCTATTGTCAGTGGGAATTTGATTGCTAATAAGAGTGGGAGGCTATCCCCAATTGGTCTATTAGATGTGATTAGAGACATGATGGATATATAAGAGTGATTTTCATGGGGTCCATGTATGTTAGCACATTTATACCATGATTTACATCATTTTGTACATTCAAGTCGAATAGAGATTGGGCCATATACATTAATAGAGGTTTGGTGTTGGGAGAATATTTAAATTAAGAAGCCACTTAGACATATGAGAACATGATATAATGATGATCCATTGGTTTATGAATGACATGTGATTATCAAGACATACAAACCAAACATAGGAGATCTAGATTTTTATAGGAGGGAAATTGATGAGGTCAGTGATGATCATGTCACTTAGAGATCTTACAAGGAAATTTTGTGACAGTAGCCACATGATGGTATTCACATGGACTACATGATGAACCTATGCTACATAATCTAGAGACATGACCATATTATAGAGAGGTATCACCTAGATAGGGTGATGAGACAATTTGGTGTGAGGCATCATATACTAGTTGGGCCACAAATATTTACACATTTTATGAGGGAGAGACCCTAGTGGGGTATGAAATTTGATCAAACCATCACTGATCATAGGTGAACATAGTTATAGACTATTATATGGAGAGATTAGAGAGAAAATATTGATGCATGAGTGGTGGATGGTTATACAAATTGGTGGGATTTGAGATTAACTATTCCATATGCACCACAATAAACATGGAGATAGAGGTTAGTGGATAACTTGAATAGATAGACACAAGGTATAGGTTTAGGAGCCTAGATCAGGAGGGATGTTATAAGAGATAAAGGATTTTTGTGAGCATGAGTATAAGGTAAAGGATGTACTATGGAGACTAGCCAGCTACATGATGTGCAAATCATAGATGTGGAGGACATTGAGATTTTGTGCAAGGTAGGGGTTAATGTGGATGTGGATATAGGGATGGACCTTGATAAAAACTAGAGGGTTGAAGGAGATACTTGATTGGTATATGTGGAGAGTGAGGATGGTGATGAAGGAGAGGATGCTACCATGAGAGTAACACATGACACCTAGACACATAGAGGGGATGTGGATGGTTATTCATATGCTTTGAGATCTATAGAGGAGAATGCACTTATTGATAAAATCCAAGAGATAGTAGAGCTCAAGACAAAGAGATAGATGGATTGCACTAGGAAGTTTCTAGATTATAGGGTGTAGTGGATGGTAGAGGTGATTAGACTACATATATCAAAATTTAATAATCTAAGGTGGGTAGATTATAGGGTATTATATATGGGATGGATGGGGATGTCATGGATTTAGGATTGATTACACATGATGTATGGACCCAAACACCAGATTATACTGCACTACCACAACACTATAGATAGGAGAGGGACACAACTTAGATTGAGATTGCATAGGATAGAGTTTTATTAGTAGGAAAGGGTATATAGCCACTTTTGATAGAGTGATAAGGACCATGGAGTAGGCCACATAGTATAGAAGCTTATATGAGGAGGCTGTATCATGAGCTCAGAGGGTACCATCCTTTAGAGAGTAATTTGTGAGATGGTTAGCATCTACTATATCCATTTAGGCAGTGGAGTTAAATAGGTTAGTAGGAAAAATATAACATGTGATGGGTCCTACACAAGGCACACCATGACGTGGAGAGCATAGGTTGAGACATAGATATAAGAGATATTTGATAGATTGATTCATTGATGTATACATATTTTAAGATGTATCTTTTTGTATAGACACATTTGATATATATATTCATGATGAGTTATGAAAAATTTATACTATATGGATATTGGATATTGATGGAATATTTATTTTTTTACATGGATTTTATGCATGATTTCCAGATGTATGGATATATTGTAGCACTAGTTATATTTCCTACAGTTTATTTTACACTAACATGTTTTAATTATTTCAACATATTTATTATGGATGCAAGACTAATGTAATTATTGGGTGAATTTTTATGGATGTACAATGTGATATAGATGTATTTATTTTGTTTCTATTCTTTTTATTGGATTTCCAATAATATTTGAGCTTTGAGCAATCTTGATTTTTAATATAGCATAACACACATTACCACCAATGATATTAAATAATCATGATGAATGTTGATATTTTAAGATTTTGAAAAAAAATAAAGAATAAATTATGTAAAATAAAATTACGTCATGATATAGTCATAACCATACTATATATGCATTTCTAAAAATAATCTTTGTAAACACATAGAAAATAATAAGTAATAACAAGACATGAAAAAGGAATCTAAATGATTGTAAAAATGACAATGTAATCAAAAGTAGTCTAAATTATTGTAGCATACACAAAATGACAATTTCAATAATTTTAAGCAATAATGACACACATAATGAAACAAAGACTAACTTAAAAATTGACCACAATTGACAAAATAAAGGAAAATAACCATTGGAATGCCTAGAGATAAAATGAAGTAAAATAACAAGTTTAATGGCTAAGGATAAATAAATTGATAAATAAATAAAAAATTTAATGGTTAGAGATATAAAATAAACAATACAACAATGAAAACAAATAAGGAGTGTAAAAAAGTTGAAAAGTTATAAACAAAGACAATCTAAACAAAGACTAAACAAATGTAGCTAAGAGTGAGACTAGGAACTGAACAATCAAGGGAAAAGCAAAAGGATAAGCTAATCCATGTTTATGGAAATGGATGATGGGTAGGTGGTGGCTGAGCTAACCCTAGAGACCCTATGTCTCTAAGCGCTGCCCATATAATCCAACTTTGACAAAGTTTATGTGGGGATATCAGGCTAGATGTATTTCTCCTAATAAGGGAAGTTATGAGAAAGTAGATTATTGATGAAGCATTTTTGCATGTTTTATGAAAAGGATATTCAAGTTACCCACCCAAAAAGGAGCAAATATGTTGAAGATAGCTTAAAATGGTAGATGTGTTGAGATTGATGTTTTTAGAATGTTTTTGTATTTTTTTTTTGTGTTTGGTTATTATTTTTGTGTTTTTGTTGTTTTTGGATTTTTTAAAAATAAGGAAAATAATAGAGATTTTTTTAGTATTATGAGTAAGAATGCAAGTTCGCATATGGGAATAAAAACCTTGAACTTTAGCACATTATAGGATAAATGACTATGATAAACTTGGGAGCATACAATGGATGATTGAAAAGTGATGCCCCTAAGTAACTAGGGTAATTATAGATAATGATGTACACGTGGTGAGCTGATTTTGGAAAAAATAAGTAATATAATGAATATGCACAATATTCTATGGATACACTTTGATCAATTGATTTTTAAGGGATGACCAATTATTTTGTGTACATAACATATAAATTTTAATTTTCAGCTAAAGAATAAAATAAAGGAGTGTGATAAGTGAAAAATTGTGAAGACAAAAATAAAAATTATACCTAACAAATAAGGGTGACCTAGTCCTTACAAGTAAATCTCAAAAATTTACATCTTGCCAAACTTACAAAATACTAACGTTATTGGATGTGTCTAGAGATAACTAGCCCTAACTGAATCGGTTAATGGGATAAATTCTACCCTCTACAACATAGATATGTAAACAAGCTATTTTGAAAAAATATTTCTTTGGTTATCCTTTGTTTTCATTTTGTTTTATGACCCCCTATATGTAGTCTCATGTGAGTAGGTGAATACATGATCTTATCACCAAAGACTATATATAGGTGAGTAAAGGATCTCTCCCTAATGTTAGACCTACATAACTAGGAAGATGCGAAGGCTCAACATCAAAGATAAATTAAGGGAGAGAGATAATTTGATTTTGATAATTTTTTAATAAGGATGTTATGTTATACAGGAGAATTATACTCCTAAGTCTTGGCCCCATGCGACTAGTAAGATGTAAGGGATTATCACTGAAGACCAAGATAGGTGAGTAAAATTACCCTATTTATTCTTGTAGCATGTTTAATGTTGTGTACTTGAAATGGAATTGTGAGAGGAGACTCTGTCATGGATAATCTTCTAAACTAGGCTATGGGCTAGTATGTTATAAATATGACAAAAATATGTTAGAATACATGATATAATTTTATATTTTGAATTAAGGAAAGAACCAATGTAATGATAATTTTGAAAATGTCTTTCAAAAGATAATAGGGTGATATGATAAGCTAAAAATGATATGATAGGTTGTAATTTGAAATTTTTGTATTATGTGAGCTGATAATTAAATAATCACCAAACGTAACATCTGATATACAAACAAAAATTAAATGATGACAAATGCAATGAAGTAATGATAACATTGATGTAAATAGGATGCCCCCAACTGTCAAGGTACTTGCAAATAAAAACTTAAGTTTTTTGATCTTTTTGTGATTTTATGTGGATTTATCCGCATCTGTACCTAATGAAAGGTCACAAGATTCATAAGTTTCCTTTTTTTCTAGAATTTTATCCCATGCCAAATCAAGATAGTCTACGTTATTATGAGTATATTTCCTCTTCAAATTCTATTTCAGTTCTATTATTTACTTTGAATAGTACTTGACCAAGATGAGGTTGTTGAGCCCACCAAGAACTATTAGCAAACCATCTAAAATATTATTCTCTAATGAGGAATTCTTATTGAATGAATATATCTAGATATAAATTTCTTTAGAAAAGTTATATAGTAAATTTGGTTATTCTTGGAAAAAAATAATTATATAATAGACCCACATTGATATGTTTGATCGTAAAGCTGAAATCTATAAACCTTCTAATAGTTCTTTTTATCATTATGAAATCTGGATGCCTTTCTCTATAAAGGATATAGGTAATGTTGTTAAAGAGTATCAAGTACCAGGGACTAATGAACTCTCTATATGTACAACAACTAATATCTCTTACCCGACTGATACTAAATAACCACCAAATATTACAAAAGTAAAAATAGGATAAATCCATATTAATAATCCTTAATTCCTTGTTAAATCCAAAATGTTCAAACTTGTTGTGATGTGCATCAAAATTAATCTCAAAATCATGACCCAACTCATTATAATGCCATTCTACTAGTTTAGAATAGTAAGTGTGCAACATGGGAGTTAAGATTCCTTGGATTATAACTAGGAGATCATTCCATGTTGTTTTTCTCCTAGTTGACTTGATGTTCTCATTATTTTTGATATCATTATCATCAAAAAATAAGGATTCGATTTGTAAATCTATTGGTGTATTTTGATTGCTTTTTGGAGCTTCAAGCAATGTTTGGTGAAGTAGCATTTTTCCAAATGGGATGCTTTCATGGATTTTTATAGATGTTAGAATTGATATGTTTCTATAGGATAAGTCCAATTAAGTCCATTTCTATGGATTCCAATTGACATCTGCAAGTAGTGTAGTGTTAATGGGAAAAGGAAGAATAGTGTTTATGGAAATGGAACATACTACTTTGATGTTACTAAAAGAATTTTTATTGATGGTGAATGAAGCTTCCTCCTTACCCATAACATTGTCACTATCATTTCCAAATTTTCCTACTGATAAAATTATTGTTGGGATCAAAGTGGATGTTAATGTTAATGATGAAACTTTTTTTAAATCTAAAAGAATTTTTATATCTTATTTTGATAATAAAATTGATCTTGGTTTGAATGTGGCCATAAGGAAGGCCTGTTGAAGTGCTTTATTACAAAATTTCCTTTCCACTAATCTCTTAGAAATGTTGGATTTGGGATGGAGATATTTTTGGAAATGTGAGGTTTTATGTATTTATTTGAAGGCATATTATGATTAGATGATGGTTAAATTAAATGATGTTTGGGTCAAGATTGGGTGTTTGTCAAAAATGGGCATTTGATTAAAAATAGTTGTTTGGTGGACAATGGATGAAATATTGTGATTTTGATTTGGAAGTGAGATGGTTTGATTTGGTTTAGGAGAGACATCTTGACATAGCATTTAAATAGGATTTTTAAATACAAATAGACGTAGATTCATTTTGATGTACTTTGCATCAGCCAACTCTTGGATAGTGTAGTGAAGAACATTAGAACCATAACTAATGGATGGGAATTTTGTATGGTTATGAAAAATGGGATCACTAGTGACAAGATGATGTTGTTGTGGAAAGTTTTGGTATTCAATAGTAATTAAATGTATTGATGAAGTAGCTTGATTTCGGCAGGATGGGTTTGTTGGACTTGTGTTGAAAGTGGAAGTATTTGTGTTTTGTGAATTTGTGAATGTGTGGGGATTTATGAAAAAGTTTAAATTTGAGTTTTGGGATGAATTGAATGAAAAATTAAATGATTGATTCTGATGATTATAGAAATTTTGGTTATGATGGGCATAAGAATTGAAAGATTGACTTGAATAGAACATAGTTGGATTTGACTATATTGGAGTTTGATTTGTGAATGTATTTTGGTTCATATAAATATCTAAAATTAATGGTGAAGGTGAAATAAAAGTTTTATTTACATTGATTTTATGATTATAACCGTATGGGTCTATAGACATATTTTATTTGTATTTAGTGGCATTTGATATATGAAATTTATAGGATTGAGAGAATAATTCAGAGAATTTGATTATTATCACCTGAAAATTGATTTGATGTTGACCTTGAATTAAAAATTTAATTTTTTCCATGGGTGAACATGAATAAGTATTCAAGTTTGGAATTGATTGATTGATGTTTGGGTTGAATTGGTTGGTTTGGAAACTTGAATAACTATTCCTATTTGGATTTGATTGATTGATGTTCGAGTTTGAATAGATATTCCAACTCTTATTTGGATTTGTTAGATGTTTGATTTGATATTGATTCAAATGTGAATTTGAATCAAAATTTGTTGGAGTGAACCCTAAATTATAACATGAATTATTTATATTTGGATTTGTGACTAAATTGATCAAGTTATGTTTCCAAGATGCTATGTTTCTTACAATTTGATGACACTGATTAAAAAAGAATATAATACCAAATGATTAAAATTTTGATTGTAAAATCAATGATTTTAAAAATAAGGGCACATGTAAAACACAAGAATTTTTTTTTTCTATTCTAAATAGTCAAAAATTTGCACATAAAAGGTGGAAACTAGGATGAGAGTCATGAACAACTATTGGGCCTTCTAATGTCATTGACTCATCTATACTCTTAACTATGGACTACTATTTCAAGGCACTAACCATAAAGTATCTTATTGTTCTCATGGTCCAATGAGTCTAGTTTCAAAGGTGTGTGGAATGTATTTTCTCAGTGCTAATTGTTAACCTATACACCAAATTTGAATGGAAAAATAGGTTATCCTAGGATTACAGTTTAAACAAGCTTATCTAAGGGGTAAAAACCATGGAATAAATAGATAAAATAGACAAAAAATATTTGGTATTATTATAAAGTTATTAATAAGCCATATGGGTCTTAGTGTGTTAAAAATCAATGATATCATATTTCAAGGCAACTGTTGAAACCTTGGGTATTGAAGCATAAAAGTACATCATGTCACAATGTGCTTAAAACACATAACCACTTAGGTAATTGTTAACCAAATTTGACCCCAAGTAAAATTTAGGTCAACCCATACTATTTTAAACTTTCTAGGAAATTTTCATATGTCCTATGGGGTATCCTATCATCCTATATGTCCACTTGCCCTTCCCCTAGTCCTTGTTGAAGTCCATTCTCCTGATGCTAGCCTAATCAACAAAAGTCAATGTTGGTCAACTATAGTCAAACTTAGTCAAAATATCAATTTATTTTGGAAATGTCCTAAAAAGGTCTTTTATAGGTTTAAATGTGTCTTCAATTAATAAATTAACCATTTTCTATGTCTCATTTTCAAAAAGGGTCATTTGACCACATTTCTAGCTCATTAATTGACTTGTACAGATGATGAGAGTTACAAAATATGTCATCAAGTTGGATATGAACGTGAATAAGGTCAAATCATGTTATAATTAGTTATGGGATAGTTAGAAATCAGTTATGATTAATAAATGGTAGTTTTTCATAAAAAATAAGAGCTTTTGGGCACTTGTCTTTGTGCCTCTTCAACTTCTCTCTTCTCTCTCTTCTTCCAAGTTCTATAAATACAAGCCATTTTGGCTTTGGAGGGGGATTAAAACTTTTGGTATGGGAAATACCTAACAAAATTGTACCTTGATTTGTACTTAAGCTAATTAAAATTAAGTTGGTTATGCTCTAAGTCCATTTTCCCTATGTGTTGAAGTGATCCATCTTGAAAGTCAAGAATAGATTGAGTTCATCTTATTTCATGCAATCCTTGAATGTGTTATTGAAAATGACTTCTCTCCTAATAGGTTTCATTAAGTGTATGCTACTTAAATATACTCTTTAAGTGTGTATGAGTTTGGTAGTGTCATATCTGACCTTCCCTTTAGTTGCCTTTATTTGTTGAATTGTTATTTGCCTTCATCAGAAACACTCATGCTAGGGAGATCCATTAATGGTGTGAGGCTAGTTTGATTGTCTTATTTCATTTTAAAAATACTAAGTTTATGAATTGAAGAAACTCTTGATGTATCACCTCCTAGTTTAAGTTTTCTTTATGTATCTTTATCTCCCTTTTCACCCATGTTAGGTAGGTAGTTTTAGTAGCATAAGCACATCAAGTCATATCTAGGGAGCTAACCTTCATAATATATAGATTCATATCTCCTACAAGTTCACCCACAACTTGAGAGATGATTCCATGTTGCATCAAATTGAAGGAACTTCATAGAGTGTCCTAGGGTGAATAATTTGATGACAATGGTTTTGGCACGTCCAGTGGGACAAGGTCCAAATAGTGGGAAGATTGTTGGTGTGTCTTCTCTCTTATAATATTTTGGAAGCATCCAAGAAAACACCAATGGTGACTCCAAATGAATTTATAATTGTCAGCAGCCTATGTATCTATTGATAATTTTTTTGATCAATTCTTATCTTTTCATGTGACATATGAAGTTGATATGGATGGATATGAGGAAAATCCTTACCATACACCTCCTTATCAACCCTTTCATGACCCTCTTTACCATTCTAAATATTCCTATCAAGAATACCATCCTCCCTATGAGTTATGGCAGTCCTATGGTCAACCTAGTCCCTTTCCAAATGAGTTTCTATTGTTGACTAGCCATATAACCCATATTCACCTCAGCCTTGTTATGAGGAGTTAAGCAACATCATTAGTTGGGAGGCAAATTATGAAGATTTGAAAACTTTGCTTGAAGAAGTTAAATAGTCTAGTCACTTTGTCCAAGTTTTCTACACCTCTTATTCTCAAAATGTGTGGGTAGAATTGGAAAAGCATATGAGTGTGCTAGATAAGTGTTGTGATGAAACTATTGGTGGTCTTGTGGATTGGTTAAGGGTTTAAGTTGGGTTGTTGATGGACATGTGAGGTATGTTGAAGAAGAGAATCAATATGCCATTAGTGAAGGATTGTCTATGGAAAGAAAGGATTTTCAATGGTGGATTGATAGTTTAGAGAGATGGGAAACCCAAGGGGATATGGAATACATTGTAGTTGTAAAAGGATCTCTAAAATTCTATGAAGAGCCTCAAGAAGATGAGGAGGATAATGAAATCCTGTATGAAGAAGATCTCCTTCCTATTGCTCATCCTATCTTACCTCTCCCTCAAGATCCCATTAAAGAAATTTCACTCATCTCCATACCCATCCATGAACATCACACTCCATCCCCAAACCATAGACACATATATCTCTCTTCCACCATTTCTCTCCTTGAAAAAAAACCTATTCAATCCTCAAAAGAGCTTACTAGTTCCAAGCTTACAACTTGGGACCAAACTATGAAGTTTTGAGGAAATAAAGAGGTTAAAGGAGAAGTCCAAGAATATGATGAAAGTCATGAGGTGGCTATGGAATAAAATGATGTTCCCTTAACCCAACAAAGCCTTGTTGTTATCCAAGAGTCATTTCAAGAGTTTTCTATTTTTTCTATATCCATTCATGAGCCTTTTACTACATATTAAATTCTTTATTTAGCTCATTCATCCATTTTCCACCCTCCCACCCCATATCTTCTTAAATAAGAACCTATTTTAAGGGAAACATCAAATGAGGAAAAAATTTCATTTACATCAAAGCAAGAGGATGACATAAACGATGATGAAGAAGAATTCATCATTGAAACTCCACTTGGGGATATCAAGCATAACTCACCCTTCTTTAACTAGGAAGACTCAAATTAAGTTATATCTACTCATAAAAAGGATGGGTATAGACTTTTAGTGGACCATATGACCAAAGATCAAGATGAGGAGTTTGAAGAAAAAGTTCATGAGGAAGAGGTGATCCTTGATGTGAGAGATGGAAAAAAAGAATGGCTATAACAGATTGAGTTTCTAAAAGATCTCAAATAAATTTTCAAGGTTGAAGGAAAATTATATGAGAAGATAGATAAAAAAGTCTCCATTGGAAACAATGATCAATATTGGGAAGATTACACTAAGCTCCTTGATGAGCTTGAAAGACTTGTAGTTGAAAAATCACTTGCCCATTCTCAAGATATCATGGAGAACCAAGAAACATGCTTTGATGAGGCATAATTGGATTATGTAAAAACCAAGGAGTCTTATGAATAAGCTAAGGTTGTTTAAGTGCAAAAGGAATTCATATTTATAGGTGATTTATTTAAAGTTGTCGTAGCTGCATTGAAATCTATTCCAAGAAGATTGACCAACACCATGAGAAAGATGAAGGATTTCATGCCAATGATCAACTAGAAACATGTCTCATGTATCCATAAATTATATGAGGCAAGAATATTTTCATACTTTATTTTTGATCTAGGAGGGAGAGATTCTTTCAAGATAGTGTGTGTCTAGTCTATTTGTTTCAGTTTGTTATTGTGTTCCCTAAGTGCTCTTGAAGCATAAGTGGTGTGTTTCCTTCCATTTGTTGGTGTGCATATTTGATTTCATGTGTGTGGGTCAACCATATTGTTTACCTTGAGTTAAAATTCTTTTCAAGTTAGTTAGAATGTCCATATGTATGACTCTGTGCCCAATGGAGGTGTAAGGCAACTAGTCCTAGGCATAATAAGCATGCCACCCCTAGGAATCACCAAGAATGTTGAAAAAATTTGACCCCAAGCCAATTTTTTTTCAAACTATAATATTTTAAACTTTTTAATAAATTTTCATATGTCCTATGGGGTATCCATTGTCCTATATATCCACTTGCCCTTCTCCTAGTCCTTGTTGAAGTCCATTCTCCTAGAACTAGCCTAGTTAATAAAAGTTAACATTGGTCAACCATGGTAAAACTTAGTCAAAGGATCAATTTATTTTGTAAATGTCCTAAAATAGTCTTTTATGGGTTTAAATGTGTCTTCAAGTCATAAATTAACCATTTTCTAGGTCTCAAGTTCAAAAAGGGACATTTGACCACATTTCTAGCTCATTAATTGACTTGTACAGATGACGGGAGTTAAAAAATATGTCATAAATGTGGATATGAACATTGATAAGCTAAAATAATGTCATAATCAGTTAGGGGATAGTTATAAATTAGTTATGATCAAGAAATGGTAGTTTTCCCTAAAAATAGGACATTTTGGGCACTTTTATAGACTTCCCAAGTCCATCATCAACCAAAAACGTGGGAAAAGTAACTATTCACCTCCCATAATCCATTTAAATTATTGGTTTTCAATAATAATTCAAAAATTTTCATTTGGAACTTGTTTTCCTCCATTTTCACTTAGCAAGCAAAGAAGAAACAACTTCATGCACTTGGTATGGGCCACACAAATGGAATTGGGAGGAGTGATTCTGGAGGTGGATAGTAATATAAGTTTAATTAATTTTCATAACAATAACTTTATATTTTTTTTATCCTCATTTATGAACCATTAGTTTGATCCTACGTAGCTTTTTATGCATGTTCAATCATGAGGGGGTCACTGTTTGAGCTTGTCTCATAATTTATTATTTTGGATTGATAGATTTGGGTGTTACAAGTGTCTCATAATTATTTTAAATATTTTTCCATGCTTTTTATTGTTTTTGAGAGTTCAATTTTGTGAGAAAGCCTCTTCTATGCTTGCAAAATGGTTGGTTTGCATTCACAGTCATCCCAATTGCTTTGAAGATGTTTACTTCACATTGGGAAAATGTGTTTTGATGTTTTTTTGGAAATAATCCTAGTGTATGATGAGAATTAAAGTGTTTAAAATTTCCTTGAGGTGTTTTGAGAGCATTCCTTACATGATTCTTGTCATTTTATGACTTCTTTGCATATCACAGTAAAAAGATCCACCTACAAGAGTATGTTGATGTCACAAGTGAAATTTATAGGGTTTGAAATGGTCCTTAACCTCTTAAAACCACTAATGTGTATTGAAGAGTTGATGGAGGCATGTAGGTGCCATAAAATTGCATACTTGGAGAGTGGTCTAAGTCTGCCTGTATGGGAGAAGATGACCATTTACAACTAATGCCATAGACAAGAATTCTAGAGGTGTTCCAATAGTTGATTAATTCATTTTGAGTTTCCTTTCCATAGAAAAGGCCTAGATAGACCAATTGATAATGCTAGTTGACTAAAAGAAGTGTCAAGGCATCAATTGGAACTTTGGATTGTATTTAGGCCCTTTTGCTCTAAAAATGCCAAAGACAGGCCTTGAATATTTTTAGGACATAATAAAATTCACTTGTTAGGTGATCCAAGCCTTAAAATTGGACAACTTGGTATCCCTATCCACACACAACATTTATGCCAATTTTGGGAAGCAAAAGATAAGTAGAGTTTGGATTTTGTAAGGTCTAAAGATGTTTAGAAAACCACTAAAGCAAAATAGTGCTGTCTACAAGATGTTGATCACAATGTTAACTTTGCATCCCATTATGATGTTTTTGGACTATGCTATCAAGTTATATGATGCTAGTGGTTTAAATTATTATTTCAAGGTAAGAGATAATGAGAAAAGGAGAAATCCAATGTCTTAAACCCCTAATGCATACTCTTCTATCCGTACACATGACTGTGAAACTCACCTATAGGCAGAAAGGCCAAAGTTGGTGAAATAGGTATAACATGAAGTAAAGGTGAAGAAATTTGATATTTAGTGAATAAAAACTCCCTCAAAATTATCATCAAGAATGATGATCAAGTCCATATTACCCTTGAATACACCTACAGGCCCAAAATGAATGAAGAAATAACCACGTATAGATGAGCAATAATGAATTGAGAATGATGGACTTTGGAGGAGTCTTAAGGAAATATTAGGGTTGATAAGGTTACAATGTTAGGGATGATGACTCAAGGAATTTAAGGGAGGTTTTCAAAGCATCAATAAATACTAAATTCATTCCATTCCAACCCTAAATCACCTACAATCAGGGTCTGAGGATCGTCTCAATCCAAAAGGACAATGAGAAATTGTAAGGCCTAAAAGGCCAAGATGATAGGTTTGAAAAATGGGATCACATTGGAATAAGGATATGGGTCAAAAATTACTATGGAATTTTTTGAAACCTTGGTCAAAAACTCTAAAAAAAGGTACCTAAAAGGAGATACCTTGCTCACTGTCCTAGTTCGACAGGGTCATAAACAAGAAAGGGACATGATGAGAATTTGGTGCCTAAGGAAGATAAAATGTGGTTTGGTGATTATAAGACCTTCATGGAGAGATAAATCATCATCAAAAAAATTTCAAACACTACCATGACATCTCCAGGTAGACCTAAGATCCATAAAACATAGCCATGTAAGAAATATAGTTAGTAAGGTAGAAGTAAGGATTCTTTCATAAGGGAAGAGACAGTGTTGGTAAATTTTGGATTAGATAAGTGAAAAGAGATCCAAAATATATCATGGAAAACCCAATACATCTAATATAAGGGTGAATATGGGTAAATGATCATTTATAGGTAGGACAATTTGTCTTAGTCAGGGTTTTTGTAAGCATATTTGTGTTTGTAAAAGCATAATGATGACTCAAGAAGTCAAATTGTTGGAGAAATATTATGTGGTATTTAATATTATATAAGTATTTTTAATGATCATCAGATAGGGAAAGATTCTCCATTTGCCATAAAACTCAGTCCATTCCCATAAATACCTTGTATAGACTATCTAAGAAGGCCTACCTATGAATTTTAAGAAGTTTAAGGGTATAGACTCAACATCAGAGGTTGAATTTTTTTTCAAATCATCATTGATACATATATGAGCCTATCTAATTTTATTTTTAAGGATAATATAGAGGATATTCCCCCTAATTTATCTCAAACAGGGGGCACTCTTTTCATGTTTGAAGAGACATCCTTGAGAGAAGTATGATAAAACATGAAAAAAAATCATTAGAGACAACCCAAGATGATTTTATTATCTAATAAATACCAATATGAACATGGGAAAACAATTAGTAATGTTGGAATACAAGTAGGTTGGTCTAAATAAGAGGACCTACAGGTAGGATAACTAGGCAACGTACAAGTATAGCTCCAAATGGAAGGTCACTTCAATTTCCAACCTTTGCCAAGCATTACAATGTTTTTTTTATTGTATGTAGAGGTATATTTGAGAGATAAAAATAATGTAATGTAGGGGTAATCATCATAAAAAGGTATTTTGAACCTAAGGTTGTAGGCAAACCCATTGGTAAGGTCTAGGCCTAATTCTAAATGAGTGGCCATCTTCAATTCCATATTTGGATGAGATATTTTTATGATTAGAGGATGTTTTAAGGGAATATATTGAATTTTTACAACCCCTATTTTTCAAATAAAGTCTCCACGAAACCATTTTGGGTTTAAGAAGCATTCAGACCCCACCAAGAGGCAATAAATGAGCTCGAATGTCAACTTTAAGTGCTTAGAACTTCCACCAAGATTTGCATGGGTGTTGTAAGTGTTTGGATAAGTTGATAAGGGTCTAATAAAATCAATTTGTGAAATTATTTTTTATTTTAAATGTCAAAACTTCATGAAACATCCTTAAGAGGGATAGAAAGCTTTAAACCCTCCTAAGAAGCCTATAGTGACCTGTTTGGAGAAATTGAGATGGTAAGGCACCAATATGAAATAATGATGATAGGGGTATAAAAGGAAAGTTTTATAAGATATTCTTAGGTTTTTTAAAATGTGATTTGATTATATTAATTCTATATGGAAAGGGTATAGAGTTAGTTTTTAGTACAAAATTGGTGTTTCCTATAGGTTATTAAAGGATGTAAGTGATGAAAATAACTTTGATAGAAATATTGAGACCTGAATAAACTCCTCAAGTAATTTTAAAAACTTATAAATTTTCTTAAGTGCCTCTATTAGTTCTCTATTTTCAACCTATCTAAATTGGCATCTATAATAATGTAGTGGATAAAGTGAAAACTCAAGTTTGGTGGATTTTTATGATGTTTCTAATGAAGCCAAGAATATCAAGTGCCTATATAGGAGTCATAACACCTATTGTATGGATAAATTGAGAAATATGAAAATATTTCTAGTGCCAATTGTCAAAACAAGCCTAATGGAGGGTGATTATGATTGCAAGGTGATGATGAGCTTATGCAAGAGATTTTAATGATGAAGGAAACTACCAATGTAGGTGGAATAATTTTTTTAATTCCATATACTCATCATAAATGTTACACTTGTCCCTAATATTCGTTGGAATGATCAAGAGGAGCCCATGATGAAGGTAGTTTTCCAAAATAAAATAATTGAGGAGTTTCAATGCCACATGTGAGGAAGAAACTAAGTTTGGGATGGACATATGTTCACATCAATTTCATAACTCCTTTTCCACCTCATTCACATGAATTGTAGCCAATTTTCACCTTTAGACACTTGTCTTTATGCCTTTTCAACTTATCTCTTCTCTCTCTTATTCCAAGTTCTATAAATAAAATCCATTTTGGCTTTAGAGGGGTAATTCCAACTCTTGGTATGGTCAAACCCTACCAAAATTGTACCTTGATTTGTACTTAAGATAATGAAAAGTAAGTTGGTTATACTCTAAGTCCATTTTCACTATGTTTTGAAGTGATTCATCTTGGAAGTTAAGAATAGATTGAGTTCATCTTATTTCATGCAATCCTTGAATGTGTTGTTGCAAATGACTTCTCTCCTAATAGGTTTCAAGAAGTATATGCTACTGAAATACACTCTTTAAGTGTGTATGAGTTTGGTAATGTCATATCTGACCTTCCCTTCACTTGCATTCATTTTTTGAATTTTTATTTTCCTTCATGAGAAAAACTCATTATAAGAAGCTCCAATAAGTATGTGAGGATATTTTTATTATCTTAGTTAATTATACAAATCCAAAGTGTATGATTGGAAGCAAATCTTGGTGTATCACCTCCTAGTTTAAGTTTGATTTATTTATCTTTCTTTCCCTTTTCACCCATGTTAGATAGTTTTAGTAGAATAAGCACATCAAGTCATATGTAGGGAGATAGCCCTCATAATCTAGAGATTCATCTCTCCTACAAGTTTACCCATAACTTGAGAGATGATTCCATGTTGCATCAAATTCTAGGAGATTTATAGAGTATCATAGGGTGCATAATTTGATGACAACAATAATTAAAATAGCTAGATATTGATTTATATACCCCATCAATAAATGGGGTTTGGCCTACTATGTGGTGGTGAAATCCATTTTCAATATATATCTTAAAAATAATATAAAAAGTAAGTATCCATTTCTAATTTTTGGGTTTCATCACATATATAACACTAAGGAAAGAGCATACATAAGCACTACTTGGGTGACATTGATAATTATTGAAATATTTATAATTCCTAAGTATCATCACCAATGTTATGCCAAGGAAAGAGCATAAGTGATTTCCACAATAAAAAATAAAATACTTGAAATTAAATGTGATGTAATTACTAAAAATGAAAATTTGAAACCAAGACTGAAAATTTTAGTAAAAAGAAATTAGATTTTTGTTTATCCTTTTTGTTAATTCTCTTTAGAAAGAATTCTATAAACAAGTTTTTATAATATTTACTTATGCTTGGAACAAGGAAACCTAAAATAAAATGAATAAAATCATGAAAATAAAGTGAAAAACACCTATCTATAATGAAATCACAGTTACACAAACAAACAAGAAAATCAAAATTGTGATAAAATCAACATAGGAAAAAGGTAGAATATAAAAAGTAGGAAATAAATAAACTCATGATTATAGAATGATTTAAATTCTCAAAAAAATTATTTTTCTACCTACAAAAATGAATTTTCTATCCACATAGATTAATTCATTGCTCTAAATGATGAATTCACTGCTCCAAATGGCAATTTCACTGCTATAATTGATGATTTCACTACTATCAATTATGATTTCACTATGCTAAATAATAATTTTTATATTTCTAAATGAATTCAATGTTAACCCTATAGACAAAACATAAAACATAGAAAAATGAATAGAAGGACAATTTTGCTATGTAGTTGAACAAATTCACTATTAGGGCCTATAATTTTGCTATTTATGCTTCCAAATTCACTATTATGCATGAAGTGTACACAAATGAATAGAAAATTCCTATTGAAAACCTATATATTATACTAGCATTCAAAAATATGAGATTAAATGTATATGCAAATGTAAACAATAAAAGTCAAATGAAAAATGCTATCTAAATATAAAAATGATGATCAAAAGATGAAAGAGATGAGGGAAGTTCCCACCAGACATGCCAAAAATGTATGAGTTAAATTTAGAAGTTATAATAAATAAAATAATCTTAATCTAAGATAAATTTAACCTAATATATAGCAATAAACAAAAAAAAACTAGAAAACACAAACTTTATGCTTTAAATGTGCAACCTTTCTCTATTGTGTTGTAAACTTGATTTGCTCTATTAAAACGTGGTGCTCACTCTTCTAATGTAAAGAAGAAAGAGAAAAATATTGGTGAAAAATAATTATTTGACTTGATTTGATTCATTTTGATTCACTTGTAATAAAAAATTATTAACATAAGTCTAGATTCTCCAAGACTTTATTTTAGTTCTCTTGAAAATAAAGGATTTCTAGTTTATTTATATACTTTTGGAGGAAGATTCAATGATGTAGGATTATTTTGACTTATTTAATGATCCAAATAATCAACGGTGGCTAATGAGTCCTCACCCATTAGGATTAAGACCATTTAAAATGTGAATGGTATATGCAAATGCATACACTTGATTTTGTGCTAGTTGAATTATAAGAGCATATATAAAAATCATAAAAGGAATCCACTAAAGAAGAATAATAAATCTTATGTATAAAAAAGTATATATGAGTCATATGACTCACATGACACTCATTCTTAAATGATTTTTGATAATGCTATGAATAACTTATAGGACATACATGTCTATAGGATTCTATAATAGAGTTAGTGATGTAGGAGCATGGGAAGATGGTTAATAAATTCATGCTAGAGTTTAATTAGATGTGCTTGGATTATCCTACTTATGATGGATGCTCCTAAAAATTTATGTCTATATAACATGGTAAAATTATACTTATGATGGTATAAAATATTGATGAAGGGGTGAGTGAGGGCTACAGTGCATCAAATGGTGGTGTAGTGAAACATGTTATTTTTAATGTATTACCATTAGTAAGTGTTCATTTAATATTTATTATTGGGTTTTAATCATAAGTGTAATTTGGGTAGATTATACCTATATGAACACACCCCCTTTTCTCAATAAAAAAATCAATTCTATATGGAGAGTAGTATAATATATAGCCAGAGTAATGAAAGTGGATCTATGCATAGATCTAAGAAGTACTATAGGGATTGAGTCACTTGTGTCCACACTACAGTGTTATATTTGTGTTTATAATTGTATGGGAGATTTTGAGATTATTTTTATTTGGATTATAAGGCTGTATCATTGGTGATCACTTTAAGTGTTTGCATATATTTGTTTAGAGAAATAAATAGTAAGTTTTTATTATTGTTATTTCATTGTGTTTACATATTTTTATAATGCATAGTCTAAGGAATATCTTAATTAGGAACCCTAATTATGGTTGAATCATTGTTTATCACAATAAGGTTAATGAATCTGGGGTTGAGAAATCAATTTTTTTAAATATTATTTATAAAGGTAGGTATAAAATATTGGAAAGAAAAAAAACATCTATGTAGTTTTGAAAATGGTACAACAATAGATATTTAAGTACAAAAAATGTGAGATATATGTAGGTTTTAAATTGGTACAATAATAGGTCTATAGTGTTGTGTTATCCATATTGATGGATGGGTAAAGAGCTAAGAGTTGAGAAAAGTGGATAACTTGTGTAGGGTTGAAAATGTGCATTAGTGGGTTCAATGTATGTACAATGATAATACATAAGATATGAAAGGGGAAGGCACATCCATATTAATTGGGATAAAGTTGTGTTACAAGTTGTAAACACTAAAGTTTGGTATTTGACACTTGGAAATGTCAGTCTTGACCTAAACTTATCCTACGTTACTTGTGCATCTTTAAGTAGATATTATTCATCATTCCCACACATCTACATGCTAGTTATGAGCATGCTCCATTCTAAGTTTCTATGAGTCACATATAAGAACCTCTTAGTTTGTGCTAAATTAGTTGAATATCCTAATAAATTTATAGATCATCACATTTACATTCCTATCTCCTATACAATAATATCTTACACATACAGTAATGTCAATGTTAATGTCGTTAAGCTAAAGTCACCATCCTTCACCTAGGAAAAATATTTTTCAAAATCAAGTCATTCTCAAAGGTTGACCTATCACGTAATGTGTTTTTAATGAGCACATATAAATACAAATCAAGGTTAAGGATATTAATCATCTAAAACTTTTAAGTACTTATAATATATACTAATGCACATTGATAAAATATTCTCTATTCTTCCCAAATTGTAAATCACTCAATAAGAGCAACCAACAACCAAGATTAAAGCACTATAAGTGAGGTCAAGAGTCAAAATCATCAAGATCAAACCCAAATTTTTAGGTGCATCCATATAACAAAAGAGCATAAATTGTACAATCACACTATTGGGAATAACTATGTGTGGAATGAATTCCCTTTGTAGTCTATTGGATACATAGGTGATGGCCAATAATAAATATGTGTGATTGGTGTTAGCTCAACCAAATTACACTACCTAGAATTTTACAATTTTTAATCATTTACAAGTAAACCTAAGGTTTTAAGGAGAAGGAATATGATTATATATTTTCACATAGATTCAAGGGTTAACGATGGTGTATATATACATATAAGGTATACACATCAAAATATATGGTTATAGAGAATTAAAATATTTTAGGATAGTAACATTAACCTCAGGTCACCTACTTCTAACAAATTCTCTCCAGGCCTCACATTAGTGACCCTGCATGCATAAAATCACTATTATAGATTTGAATGAATCACAAGACCTATTATAGTCCATTACCAATATCTAAACATAGTCATAGTCAATCATCAAATTAGAAAAGCTGATTATCTTGATCTCTTTAAGCCTTTTTATATTTAATAAATGCCACTTGTCAAATCTATTTTAGTAGTTTGTCACTCAAATTTATGATTAGCTTACATACTTTAAAATATGAATTAATAAATACAATTTATCCTATTGTGATTTAAATTAACCTGAAAATAGGTTAAAACATATTTATGAATATATAAATTATTTGTGCATTGCCAAACCCTAGGTTTCCCTTAGGGTTTCATAATTTTAATTTAGGGTCTTATTTCTAGATCATATGTCTAATTTTCACTCACATTAAAAATCATATATGAATATAATAAATCAAAATGATTTATATTGGTTAATTCAAGTCATGATTATAATTATCTCATATTTTTATAAATTTATATTAATAATTTAGGTTAAATCTGACTTTCCTAATGAGGATCGAATTAATAATGAAACATATTTTGCATTCATTATTTTATATTGTTTAAATATCTAACCTAATTTGTCACCTATCATCACTAGGCATAAAAGGGTATGATTTAATCCTTTTTTCCTCCTCTTCCTATATCTCAACATTGTTCTAGATACCATGTTGCAACCATGATTCTCCCATGACTTATACTCAGACCCATGATCCATGTTGTCACGAATATGTGAGGTAAGGTACCATAGAACAAAGGTAATCAACAGGTTTTTACTCAACCCCTCCACCTCCCATGAGGTAAGCTAGTAAACCCAAAGGGAATGACATCATCAATAAACTAAATAAAACATAAGCTAAGATCTATATCCTTGAGTTACTAAAAAAGTAATTTGTTTACAAAGACATCTTATATGAACCATTGTGCGAGACATCTCTTCCTAGTACTAAATAACCAACATATTTTTATTCTATCATGAATACGTAAAAAGATGTAGATAAATTTATTTACTTTGAGAAATAAGACCTAATTACTAATAAAATTATAGATCAAAGGATTCAAACATGTGTTGATAGATGATGGCCCAAGATTGAATATTTGTAACACTATTTTCTTAAAATAATAGGGTATAAGTATGAATGTTATTTATAAGTCAAATCAAACCATAAGAGTATTAGATAATAACCAAGGTTAGATACTTTGGATAATATGATTAGATAAAATATTAAGACCCAAGATAGTTTACAAATTACTTTAGGTCATGCCTATTATTTTACATTACTATATAATAATAGGGCAACCTTATATACATGCCTTTAAAGTAGTACCATCCATATTTCACATATGGATTAAGTTCATACATGATGGATATTCATGTTCATTTCTTGTAGATGAAAATCCCTTTAGCTATTATAAAATGACACAAGATACTAATAAGAACCAAACACATTTACATGATTATTACATAATACCTTTAGCTCAACCCATCCCATGGGATTAGAGGTATACATACGAGGTGGTAAAATAAAGTACATAACATGATAAAAAATCAAATATGAGTATAAAATAAAGTAAACATATTTTTTTTAGATAAGGGTAACGGTTGGTTTTTTGGTAGGGGTCCATACCCTATTAAAAGAGGGTTAAAAACCAGATAATCATAAAAACAAGTTAGAGATAGCTTTAAATAAAAAAACCAATAGAGATACTACAAGAAAAGCAAAAAAGTAGCAGAATAGAAGAAAAAAGAGCTCAAAAAATAGAACACCTTAGTAGTTATGAAGCCTTTTGAGGGTGTATTTTATCTCTTTAATGTTGTTATACATGTTCTAGAGCCTGCTAGTCATGGTATTATTAGTGACCTTCACTGAAAGTTTTTGAATGCTACCTATACCTCTCTTATCTAAAATAGTAGTAATATCACTAATGATAGTAGCCTAGGTACCAATAATCTCCAATATACCAGTAGTGAGATTATCCAAATCGGTGAACTTACTATAAAGAATATTTACCTTCTCACTCAAATTGTGAATCTAAAACTGAGAAGTTTTAATGTTATCCTCATTGTAATCTACCTACTTAAATTTATTTTATAATTATGATTGAGAATATTCATCTCTTTTCTCACATAATTAACCAAGATTTTGAGATTATCCAGCTCCTTATGGGAAAAACTAAGATTGGCCTGATCAGAAGGGGTGCTCAAGAAATAAGGCTTTACACTACATTAGCCTTGTCACAATCCAAATTATTCCCTTATTTTCAGTGACAATAAAGAACCCTTTTGTTGGGGTCCTTGTTCAAGACTTAAAAAATTCCCCTATCCCTTTTATGCTTAGAGGAATAAGGCAAGGGATTCTCAAGTGGAGGGGTTAAGGAAGGATTGCTTCTCAAGACTGAGTTTAATAAGTGGATATGTAACAACAAAATAACAACTTGGTGAGAGGGAGTGGCTAAATTTCCTTCTTGTAGTTTTTGAATAGAATATTAAAGAGAAATAAAAAGAAATAATGGCAAACTCACTAGAATATAGTGCCTAAAGTGCTTAAAAAAACCAAGTGGAAGCTTTTGATAACATGGTGATGTCCATCCAGATTCAAAAACTGCATAACGATCCTTGCAAGCTCATCGAATGGCTGAGGTAAAGAGGTTCTAAGAGGTTTTAAAGTAGACATAATTCATTGCAAGTTATTATAGATAAATAAGAGAACACCCTAAATTTCCCTCTTTTGGTTAATTCCAAAGTTCCTAATTTCACAATTATATATCAGTATCACAATGATGATGATCATATTCAAGATTTAATAAATGATAAATAGTGTAAGATAATTTTTAATCTTATTAATCTAGATGAGTACTTGTATCATAACATGTTCATACCTAATGGTCTAGGAGAGTATCCAAATAATTGATATATAAAGAGTGACAAGGTTTCTACTCAATAAAACTATACAAAGGATAAATAAAAGGCCATAGTTCAAGATAATAAACATAATAAGAGTAAAAATACTTATTGAAGTATTATTTTACAACAAGAGAAAAATAAAATTAAATATATGTATAAGGGTTTCATAACTTGAGGAAAATGTTGCATGTGTTCATAACCCTAAGCATGATACTATTAATTTCATATTTGTTTCCCCACTACAGAATTATTGACCTCAAAATATTTCTTTTTAGGTACAAGTTCCAATATGGAATACATGTACAACTAATTTTTCAAATAATTTACATAAGTTTAATAATAATCCATGTAAATTTACAAGAGATATGATTCAAAAAAATTTAATAAATTTTACTTATGCACATCCCATAAATAAATTTAGATACCATTATGCTTATCATAGAATTCATGGACACCATACAAATAATTTTTAGGTATCACAACCATGGATTCAAAATTAAGGCATGATCACAATAATCAAATCATAAAATAACCATGATAAAAATATGATCAACCGCTCTTCACAATGAAGTTTATATTAATTGATTTTAGACCCATAAAAAAATACCACAATTAGTGTAAACATAATATAGTGTACATAACTTCTCTATATCTACTTGATTGCTTATATCTTCTATTTCATCTATTTTGACACACACATGAACATATAGTTTTTCTATTTATCATTATTATATCCCTTGGATTTATTTTAATTTTTCCCTCACCCCTTGATTGTTATCTTGATATGGACATCCATGAGACTTATGCTATAGTGATAATAGTGAACATATTTTATGGCATTCTACTTGCTCACTCTTTCATATTGACTATTTATACATGTTATGGACTCCATTGATATTACATGATCATATACATATTACATGAACACACATTATTTCTGTCAAAATAGGGGCATGCATATAAGTATCTCCACATACCCTATTAAGCTACATTGTTGTGATACACATATATAGTGGGGACATATTTATTTATTTCACTTCCTCCATGTTGTCATGCTATCATATCTAGTACACAGTACACCTTGATTCATGTTGCATATTGTTCATATCTCGCACATTATTATATTTTATAAGTATTTCTACTCTCCATTGTGTCAATATATAAGTGTATGCCAAATTTGAAAATACATTAAAAAATACAAAGAACTTATATGACCTCTTTACCATGTTGAGATACATATATTTCTTACGCATGCCTTGCTAGATACTTATTTCATACATAGTGCTACATGGATGTTACTTTACTATGATATGACATTAGCATATATGGATAAAGTAGACTAGTTTTTACTTGATCTATGCTTCATTGATGTTTTTAATTTTGCATGATAGGTTAGTAATTTTTAATCCATGTGTGGGCTCTTTGAATTATTTATGGCTCCTTAGCCTTTCTTGTTAGAGACATATTTATGCACATTATATGTGGCACCTTGGCCATATGTGTGACATTACATGTTGAGATTGCTAAACTTATGAGATTTATATGTTTTCAAGTGTCATGATTCATATCATGTATCTCCCCTTTGTGTGTTATGCCATGATTTGTATCATGTAATTTATTACTGGCATATGATTATTTAGTGAAAATTACTATTATGTGATTCATAGATACCTCTATCTTGACATAATAATTATATGTCCTTGCATTCCATATGCTACACACATGCCTTGATGGTATATACATTTCTATGATGACATACTATCCACATGTTGATATTCTTTTACAAGATATTAATTTATATATGATATGATATAGTTCAATTCTCTTTTGAGATGAGTGACTTCTAGGATTTGTTTGCCACATAAAAAGGGGAGTATATTAGTATGAAATTTCATAGAGATTAAAGCCTTAATGATAATATTTGAGGACAATATATATATATATATATATATATATATATATATATATATATATATATATATATATATATATATATATATATATATATATATATATTTTAGAGTAGAGATGTGATTAGATATCAAATTAAGATAATTATTTTCAATTTATAAACAAAATTTAGGGCATATATACTCCATTTTCCACTCCATGAGTGACATATTTCAGTTTAATATAGATTAAAATACATTTGGAGGCATGTTTAGGGTATATGAAATATATTTTTAAGGATGGATTCAATTGGGCATGATTCTAGTTCATGCACATACAAACTATTTTAGGTTTTAATCATGCATTATGCTAGTTCATGCACATATACACAATTTTAGATTTAGTTGGGCATGATGCTTGTTTATGAACACATAAACTATTTCAAATTTTAGTTGATGATGCTTATTCATGCACATATACACTATTTTAGATTTTAGTTGGTCATGATGCTTGTTCATGCACATATAAACTATTTCATATTTTAATTAGGCATGATGTTGTTTCATGAATATTATGATAGATTTAAATTTGAAATTATTTAGTGGGGCATGATGCTGGTTCATGGACATTTACATATTTTTACCTTTGTAGTTACTTATCAAGTATTTTCAAGTGTGGATCAAACTTGAATCTATAAGTCTATCTATAGTGGTTGATTCATGATTCTTAAGGTAATGTACATTAAGCTTCAATGATGATCAATGGCCATAACATTATCCATCACATATCCATTGTGTGGTTCCCACCTTATCATCATGGGATTACAAGATTAATACTAAATTAGTTACATAAGGGTTGGGGGAATTTATCTTCTAATCCATGGCCCTTGCCTTAGTCAAATTTCAATTTGGGGTTTAATCATCCTCAAATAAAGAAGCTCAATTATATAATGCTTTAATAAAGAAACATAATGTCAAACAAGTTACATGGAAACATAGTTTACTCACATATTGGTGTATTATTTCCTTTCTCTTTCAAATTTCAAGTATTATTTATATTTAAAAATTAATTTTATGGACATTTGACTACTATATTTATTTGTATGTTTTTATTGGACTAAATTTCACATTTGGAGCCTTATCCTAAATAAAAAGTGTGTTTTACATACTTAGGTTTATCTTTATCTTTTTACTCTATAATTTTCATTGCACTATAATATTATAATAAAGGTGGCTATTTATAGACACTATAATATGGAATTTGATCCTTGAAATTCCAATATTGAACTACACTTATTATACATGACTTGTGCATCTCCAAACATATCTTATTCACCATTCCCACACATTCATATGCTAGTTATGATCCTGATCCATTCTAATTCTATATATTTCACCTATAGGAATACCTTAGTATGTGATAAGTAAGTTAATAATCCTACTTGAACATTTATAAATCACGACATTTGCATATTTGTATCTAAGTAACATCATACTTAGATACAAATGCCAACATTAATGTCCTAAAGATGATGTTGATTTCCTTCCCTTGCAATGACTATTTTTTAAAAATTAAATCATTTCTATAGGTTGACACATTTACCTAGGATGTTAGTGGCACGTGAAATCACATAATTGAGCACATATAAATACAAATCAAGGTCAAGTATATTCATCATTTGAAATCATAAATTACCTATCAAATATACTAATCCACATTGAGAAAATATGCTCTATTCTTCCTAAATTTCAAATTAGTCACTAGGATTAGGCATCATATAAGTCTAAAATAAACAAATCCAAGTAAATATTCAACATTTCCAAGATTAAATATAGATTTTTAGAGGCATCAATATAGAGAAAGAGGAAAAATTACACAATCACACTTGTGAGAAGAACTTTGTGTGGATTTAATTCTATCTTTGGAGTAATGGATATGTAGGCAATAGTCAATTATAAATAGGGGTGTTTGGGGTCAGCTCATCCCTTACACTTCCTCTCATTTTTTAGGTTTATATCATTCATAAGTAGACTTAGGGTTTTAAGAAGGAACCTAATTTTTAGAGATGTGCACATTGTCAAGATTAAGGATACAATATATAGAGACATACTAGGTAATCACATCACATTGTATGGTTATATAGAATAGTAATATCCAAAAATAGTTACATTAACCTTAATTCACTTATGTTTGAAAAACTCACCCTAGCCTTGATGTTAATGACCCTAAATGCATATAAAACATAGTTATAGATCTGGATAAATTAGGTCCTATTCCAATCCATTATTTCTATCTATTTAACCCTAAAATTAAAAGTAAAGAATCTAAGGTTAAAGGGGATAGATCTAAAAGCAAAAGGGTGATAAATTATCTCTATAGTAAGTTAATTAATTTTCAAATTTAGATAAACAATACTATGAATTTATGATACTGAGATATGCTAAAAATGGAAACTATAACTATTGTTTGATATATAAATAAAATGAAAACAACATTATTTAGTTGGATTACTATGTGCATTCAAATCTAATATAGAACATGATATAAATAGACTAGATCTGGATTTTGGTCCAGTCATCAGATTATAGAAATTCAACCTCTATGGTTTTAGACACTTGAATCAACATAATATGGTTGTATTGATGATTATATATAACCTAGATAGAGGTGTACTCTATAAAATACTTAATGGATATGGATGTGACCACCTAGAATGTTTTGGGTTATATGTCACTTTTACTTTAGTGTGTTCAAATACGGATCATAGACTATCACTGTTGTTAAATAATTAAATACCTAATTTTTTTATCTTCATAGTGACCTTAGACAAAATGAGTTAATTGGATCATATTGTCAAGCTAACCCAAAAGACCCATCTATCAGTGGGTGATTCTTACATATACACTACTCTAACGAGGGCCTCAAACAAATGTATGTGGAAATCAAGTACAATAGTGACCTAGGTTATAACTTGGTAAATATGATTCATGGCATGATCCTTCAGTAATTAAAACTTGTAGATATGTTATCCCTATGAATTAAAATGAAATAGGAGAAAATATTTAAGCTTTTATCCCTTGAATGCTTGATTGAATAATTTTGGTACTTTGATTTATGAGAGGTAGGAAATTTATAGTTGAGGAATGAATGAGGATTAATTAAGTATTTATACTAATACTTTTAGTAAATATCTCACATAAAATTACTTAGGCTAACAATAGGAATATGTTTCATTTGAAAATTTGATGACTTTAGGGCACTTGGCATATGTGTTGGTATAAAACACTTATGTTGACATAAGTATTTGACTAAGATGCAAGTGTCTAAGATAATAGAAAATAAGTACAGGTCCATAAATTATAGAAATAGAAGATAAGCTAGTTTATAATAGTTTGAGAAATATATAAGACCTAGGTCACTAGAATGATATTGGTTAGAATAAGAGATAAACAATAGGCACATAGAGATAACAGATGTGAGTTTTTAGATAATGGGAAGGAATAGAATTTAAAGGTACATCCATGATATGTATTTAATGAGTATACACTATTGATGTGCTACATAATTCAAATTTAGTGTCTACACTTCCCCCATTTAATCTAGGAATGAAATTTCTACTTTAAATGAAAAGAAATACACAACTCAGTGTGTATAACACACCTTGACTTTGCACGAACCCTACTTGAGTGATTTATTGGTGATTGAAATACAAAAAATAACATGTTAAAATGTATAATAAATGTAAATAATATGAAATCAAAAACATTAAAATGATTCAAATTGAAAGAGAGTAAGGTTTAGGAGTACACCAGTGTATCAATGCCATTTCCTTGCCTTTTAGAAATTTGATTTGAAAAGATGTATTATTATGAACCATTAAAGATACGATTAAGACACAAATGAATCTATAAAGTACATAAATATAGAAATATTAAAGGACACATATCCCCAACCTTAGATAAAAATGTGAGTTTCCACCTTACATTTGAGATTATCTCAACCATGTAACCTAATCATATTTATAACCTAGTGAGTGTGAGTTGATCTAAGTCAACCGACACTATAAATCTAGTGAGGTTAGATGGTGTAATCAATTAAACTTATAAACTTGGAAATATTGAGTGATTTAATCACCTCAAACATACTATAACTGAAACAACAACTATAATATATTAGCTTAATACAATTTGTAATAGTCTAACTTGGTGAGCTAAAGTTCATATAAGTGTTTGAAATCTCAAAGATAATTTGATTTTGCAATTTAGGTGATCTTTGAATAGTATATGCACTTTATTTATTTCTAATTTTTAAATTTGAGTATAATAATGGTACCAATGTATATAATCCTACCAAAAATATGTATCTGAATCAAATAACTATGCAATTTAGATAATTCCAAATCCGTGCAAGTGTGGAGAACATGTTTCCATAATTTCCTCTCACTATAATTTAAAATTAAAAACCAGTGTAAGTGTAGAGATAATTTTTCTTTATATTGTAAAATTGATTACATAATATGAGAATTGATGATGTAAAAGAAAATAGTTATAGAGTTATCAAAATAAAGTAGCTAGTTATGGGGGCATTCCCCATCACATCAGATCATAATAATTGACATTACAATATCAAAAAGGCCCCATATAGGCAGCCCAAAAAATAGTAACAAAAAAATATAAAACATATAATCATCCCAGAATCACCACCCAGAAGGTGGCACATCAATATTTAAGCATTCAAAACCCTTCAAATAGTGGTGTAGTCCATTTTAAAATATTCATTTGAGTCCATGCTAATAGGTACTTTAGTAGAGTTCTTTTTCCCTTCAAGTCGCATTTGGATCTATCCTATAGACAAATTTATGGGATATCTATCCACTTTATTTAGTAAAGTTTTCATATTGTTCATTCTGACATAGTCCATGACTTCTTTTGCCTATACTGAACTTCCCCTATCTATGATTTTTTTTGATTTGTATATGAAAACATTCACATTATCATCAATAAATTTACATACACTCTTCTATTCATCTTCATCCTATATCATGGGGGTAGAGCTCAGGGGAGAGGAAGTTATCAAATCATTCTTTTCAAAATCAAAAAAGTTAAGATTTCAATCAAGAGGGGAAAAAGTTTCCTCAACCTTTTTAATAATACAAATATCAAGACCATCTTTATGCACACCCCTTACCATATCTTCATTTTCCAAAATCTAGATATTCACCCCATTTTTATTTGAGTCTGAAGAATTCATCCATTCCTATACAGGGTTATCAGCTTGGTCAAAATATGAGTCTTTTATATAGTCCCACTTATGCTTAGTAATTTTTATTTCAGTAGTTGATTGATGATAGACTACCTAGTTTGGGTGTGGGATTAACTTGGGGTATCTGCCAGAGTCAAACAAGTAGTCAAAAGTGATTTTGAGAAATTCAATTTCTAGAAACTACTCTAATTGATCCTGCAACACTCTCAATTGAAGGAAAATCTACAAAGAAATAAGATGAAGGATGACTTCCATAAAGAATTCAGTAAGCACCATAGCCTTGTGTTGGACTACCTCTAAGTTATTTTGATTCCATAAAAACCATAAAATCTCAATTGAAAAATATCAAAGTTTATGAAATAAAGTATGAAATTTAAATATAACACAAGTATAACCAAAAGAAATATTTATCCAACTAATGTCATAGTCAAAGACCATATTCCATCACTTTAGATAACTTTTCCATAGGTTAGATGCATAAGGACATGAGAAGAAGAAATGTTCAATAGTTTTAATCTCACTAAAAAAAAATAAAAAAAGGTTGGGTACAACCACTTTTACTTAAAACAGATCCAACAACCAACTTGTTATACAATAACAACCATCAAAGACAAGATTTTTTTGGTTCAATTCATGAGGCCCAAATAAAATTAAATCTAAAAAGCCAAGCATGCATAAGATCATAGATAGACAAAATGTCATTAAGAGTGAGGTAGGGGAATTTGGAAAAGGATACCTTGTTGTATAACATTTGAGTGAAAAACTCAAATAGAGTGGGGCCCTTTATCTACTTCACACTATCTTAGAACTCACCCTCCTCATCCATGAAGACCATGTTATTCTTCCCCTATAAAGGCTTTTGAAGAAGATTGAAGGCTATGTGTTGGGTAGTAGGAATTTGAAATTTGACTCTAATTTATAATCAAAATGCCCAACTAGAATATGAATAAATATCCTCAAAATCCCTCAACCCTTTATCAAACCATTCAAAGGTAGAACAACCCCTAGTGAGAGCAAGGAGTGTTCTATTGATAGACAAGTTCTACCATATAGATATTTAACCTTGACAACATGTACCAAACCAATTTAAAATTTGTTTAGCTATGATGGAAGGTTTAACTTCATCCCAAGCTGACCAAATGGAAGAAAAGATAGGTGAACTAGCCACTTTAACAGAAAAAGGACCAATGAGTAGATCTATAATATTAAATCCTTTCCAAAATCATTTTACTTTAGGAAAACCCTTCAAAATAATATTCTTGACCAATATTTTTTAGGGCTCATCCCATTTGAATGAATTTATAATCCATTTCACAGCTAGGGTTATACCATGTATCCTAAGATATTTTAGACCTAGACCCCCAATATTTTTTGGCTTTGAGTAGAATTGCCAAGAGACTGCATGTCTTTTCTTCCCTTCTCTTCCATAAAACAATAAGAAGTCTCTTATAATTCTATGGATAATATTAATATGAGACTTAATGAAGAGTGAACAAAAGGAATAGTAAATACTATAAGGATTACCCTTTATTTAGGATAATTTTGTTTATCCTAAGTTCTTTTTTATTTTGTGAGGAATTTGTATTTATGATAATTATTAATTCTCATAAATTTAGATTCTATGAGGTGGAACTTAACCTAAGATTTAGGAGGATTTACTTGCATGTAACCTCCCTTTCTCCACTTGGCACACACCCTTCTTATTTTGTAAGGCATTAGGACACAAGTGGCACACACTTGGAGGGTTTGTAAGGTAATAATGAGGTTTTATGTAACTCTCATTTTCCTCCTCTATATCTATAAAAGAGATCCTCCTCTCCTCTTTTCTTCACTAAGAATCACTCTAGCTCTCTTTAATGTTCTCTTGTGCTTTTGATCAATCTTATAATTGTGAAAATATTTGTTTCAAGTCTTCTAATAGATTGTAGGGTTTTTTCACCAATCGATGATTTTCCCCACTTATAAAATCTTATCTCTATGGTTTGCTTTTGAGAAGTAGCTTAGTTTTTTTATGCATTATTGTTTATCTCACTTTCATGATTATCATTAATGATATTTTTTGGGTTAAAATCCTTTCATGATATCAGAACCAAGATCATCTTTTTTGATATTTTTTTGAAGTGTGCAGGTTTTTTTTTTGAGAGATATTTCAGATTTTTTTTGCAAAGGCTGCATCCTTGCTTTCCATTCTAATCTATTTCCTTCTCATTTTTTTTCTTGAGTTTTTATATTTCTCTAATTAGTGGTTTTAGGTAGCTTAAAAAGAGCATTGTTTAACTTTTTTTTCCTAATTTTGAGAAGTAATCCAAGTTTTTCTTTTCAAGCTCATTTAAGCAAAATAAATTAGATTTCATATTTAATCTATGTTCTAGTTTTTTATTAGTTTTTTTTACCCATCTTATTTTATTTTTAGAAGCTAATATCTAAATTTTTTTTCCTCTTATATAAGTTTTTTCTTATCAAATTGTTGTTTAAAAAAAGGGATTTAACATTTGTTCATCTTAAAAAAAATTGTTCTTTCTAATCTTTTAGCAATTTTTTTTTTCATTCAAAGATATTAGTTTTTAAATATCATTCTATGTTTTGAAGAGGAACAAATTTTTCCTTTTTAAAAAAAAAGAGAGATTAAAAAAAAAATTGGGTCATTTTTCCACTAAAATCCATCTAAAAACATGGCCATATCTTTTTATCATCAATTTTAAATTATGAAATGTTTTTGGGTTTTATTAACCTACCATTTAAGACCATGCTGTCCAAAGTTTAAGAAAACCCAGTTTGTATTTTTTGAAATATCATCAAAAATATATCTATAGGTTTTTAAAACAAAATCATGGTTAAAATATCTTTTTTTTTTTTTTTTTTTTTTCACACTTTATTTTTTTAGGGCTATAAATAACTTTGGTAATTGTTTTTTAATACTTTTCAAATTCAAAAATAAAATTTGTTAAATAAAGTAACACTAAAAGGTTGTACTTTTCCTCTTTAGCATTGGAAATCTCTCTTTCTCTCATTTGTTCATGTTCTCAAAACATAGATATTTGCCTTAAATCAATTCTTTTTGGAAAGTTTTAAAAAAATCAATTTCATTCATGAAATATTTTTTAAATTCACCTTTTTAAAAGCTTTTTTACAATTTTTTTGTAAAAAAAAAACATTGTAATAATTTTTCCTCTTTACAACTTTGGTGATTACTTTCTACAACTTATGTTTTTGCAACTATCTTGTAGTTTAAAATCCAATATTTGTGTTCATATTGCAATTCTTAATCTATAGCCTATTTTTTCTTTTCTTTTTTGACATCTCCTTTTCACTTCAACCTAAGCCTCATTTGTTTTGGCCTCCTTGTCCCTCTCATTCACTCACATTTTTTCAATTAATTTTTTTTTGCTTATTCAATTTTCAATGTTGGGTGATTTTTTAGGCACAATGATTCAATTGTTCCTTCAATTTAAACTCACATCTACCAACTACCACATATAGAAATCACATATGCAATACATATTCACTATTAAATATTTAGTGTGCATAGTAGATGGCATAGATTCCACTCCAGATCCAATGAATATCACAATTGAAGTTTAAGAGAAATGATAAATAAAAAATGATGAAGCCTTAGGATTGATTGGCATGGCCATGACCCTCAAATTACATGTTCACATTGATGGTTGTTTTCTTGCATTTGTTGCTTGGTCTAAACTTAAATATATTTATGATGTTGTGAATGAATCTCATAAAATTCAAATATAAGATCAACTATCTAATTTAAAGTATAATGACTTCAAAACTATGGATGAGTTCTTGATTAAAATTCATTCTTTGTTTTCTCAAATCACTGGTTTAGGGTTTTAAACTTTCAAATTTGAATTTAATTCATATCATCATAAAAAAGTGTTTACCTCAACCTTTTTAGTAATTTATTACTAATATTCATTTGCAATTAGTTTTTTCTACTTTATCTGCTCAATTGATGTTTGATTTATTTTGTACTTTGTTGTGATAATAAGAATAAAATTTGATTTAATTTAGTATTATTAAGAATAATAAACATGCTTTTGTTTCTAAACATTAACATAAGAATGATAAATAACATACTAAGTTCAATAATACACATGATAAGAAAGATAAAAAATCTAACTCTACATTTAAGAATAAGTTAGAGTGTAATTATTGTGATAAAAACACACATGATGAAGATCATTTATTTAAAAATAAATGTGATATCAAAAATATAAAGCTTAAAGTTAAAGACAATGCTAGTACTAGTAATAATAAGACTCAATCAAAATAGAATTTTAATAGCAGAGCTGCTTTTACTTATGCTTTGAATGCTTCTCTTATTGAATAGATTGTTGATTCTAGTGATACTACACATATGACATCGAATGCTCAAATTTTCACTTCTTTATAACTAAATATTTATAATAATCATTTAAGTCTTGCAAATCATACTTTTGCAATGTTGAATCTATAGAAAATGTTAAAATCTTTAATGGTAAATTGGATGATGTCTTGCTTGTTTCTGATTTGAAATTGAGTTTATTTTCTATACCTTAATTATGAAAATAAGACTATAAAGTACATTTTATAATTGATACTTTTTATGTTAAATTTATAAATCAAAAATTTCAAGTAGTTACTACTACTTTTTTAGATAATGATATTTTGTTCAAATTTACTGGATTCTCTTCTCCCTCATCTTCACATATTTTGCTTGTTTCTAATGATGCTAACTTGTGACATAAAATATTAGAGCATATTAATTACTAAAGTATTTATCTCATGGAAAAAGTCAATATAGTGCAAGGTTTGCCTAACATTTCTCCCACTACTTATACTTGTAATGATTATATGACTGATAAAATTCATAAAGAATATTTTCCTAAAAATTACTCATGATTTGCTACTAAAAAAAATCATTTAGTTCATAGTGATATTTTAGGTCCTATGAATTTTTTTTATATTAATGGTGATAAGTATGATTTAGCATTTGTTGATGATTACACTAGATGAGTTTGGATTTATTTTTTGAAAACTAAAGATCAAGTGTTAGATACTTTTATTGATTTTCATATGTTTGTTGAAAAATAATATCATTGTTCTTTATGCATATTACACAATGATAATGGTACAAAATATGTTAACAATGATTTTATTGCATATTCTAAGCAACATGGAACTAAACATGAGAAAACTATTTCATACACACATAAAAAAAATAGTGTTACTAAACGTAAACATTGGACTATGATTGAAATGGATAGGTGTATGTTGCATGCTAAAAATATGCATTATAAATTTTGGGCTGAAGTAATGTATTGTGTTGTTTATCTAATCAATAATAATCCCATTAATGCTATTTTAAATATTACACTTGAAGAAGCTTTTGAATTTGGTGTCAAATTACTTAATGATATAGAAACTAAACTTGTTGATCCAACTCTTTATAGACAATTAGTTGGAAGTTTGAACTATCTTACTCATACTCATCCTGATATTGCTTTTTTTTTGGATTAGTTTCTCATTTTATGTCTAAACCTCAAGCTAATAATTTTAAATATGATAAAAGAATTATTCACTATATTAAATGTAATCTAACTCTTGGCATTGAGTATACCTCAAATATCAATTTCTCTTTGATAGGTTATTTGGATTCTGATTGGGCTGGTGATCTTAATGATCGTAAATCCACAAGTGGTTATTATTTCTCTTTGGGTTCTAGCATTGTTTCATGAAATAATTAAAATTAGACTACTATATCTCTATCTTCCATAGAAGCTGAGTATAAATCTTGTAATCATGTTTCAAAGGAAACTATTTAGATTAGAAGACTTCTTTCAGATTTGGGCCACCTACAACATTCAACTACTCTAATTTTTGGTCATAATCAAAGTGCAATTGCCTTAGCAAAAAATCTAGTTTTTGATGCAATATCCAAGCACATTGATATTCAACATCACTTTCAATGTCAATTTCTTGAAGATAATCAAATTCTTCTCTCCTTTTATTCTATTGAATAATAAATGGCTGATATATTCACTAAGCCTCTATGTAAAGATAAGTTTGTTTTCTTTTGTAATAAGTTAGGATTGAAGGAAGTTATCATCAAGGGGGAGAGTTAGTAATGATTTTTCCCTTCTTATTTATGTATAAACCCCTAAATAAAGTTTAAGGGGGAGTGTTAGAATTACTCTTCATTTAGGATGAATTTGTTTATCCTAAGTTCTATTTTATTTTTTGAGGAATTTGTATTTATGAGAATTATTAATTCTCATAAATCTAGATGCCATGAGGTGGCACTTAACCTAGGATGTAGGAGGAGTTACTTATATATAACCTCCCTTTCTACACTTGGCACACACCCTCCATATTATTTAAGGGATTAGAACATAAGTGGCACACACTTGAAGGGCTTGTAATGTCATAATGGGGTTTTATGTAACTCTTATTTTCCTCCTTTATCTCTAAAAAAGAGATCTTTCTCTTCTCTTTTCTTCACTAAGAATCACTCTAGCTCTTGTTATTATTATCTTATGATTTTGATCAGTTTTATACTTGTGCAGATATTTTTTGCAATCCTTCTAATAAATTGAGAGGTTTTTTCATCATTTGACAATTTTCCCCACTTATAAAATCTTATCTCTATGGTTTGATTTGGAGAGGTAACTTAGTTTTTTTATGTATTTTTGTTTATCTCACTTTCATGCTTATCATTAATGATATTTCTTGGGTTAAAATCCTTTCAAGGAGATAACATTTTGATAGACTTAAATCCATCTAGGTAAGGAAATTAGGTGTCCCTACCAATTTGTAAGTTTTTTATTAATTTTATCAAATATCCATTCCCACATGAGCTTGAAAGAAGGGGTAAGTGAAAATGTAATAAATAGGTATCTGACCATTTCATCTTGTCCTTTCCATGCCCATCTAAAATTTGACAACCAATTAGGAAGGAGATCCTTCCATCCCATCATATATGATTTATGTATTGCCACATTGGACCCATAGGTAGAACAATATATATCTAGTCTTAAAAAAACTTGTGTCAAATTATTTGCTCCATTTTAACAAACAGGGTAATGTCATCAGTAAATAAGACATCAATTAAGATGTCATCATTAGGTAGAGATATTCCTCTAATTTATGGACCAATATAAAAAAAATTTAGAAGATAATGCAAGGATTCAACAACTAACACAAAAAGCGATGGGGCAGGAGCACATCCTTATCTGATGGAGCATTGAAGTTCTAAGGATTGGGTTAATTCCATATTCACTTAAATGAAAACTAAAGCATATTTGAAGAGTACATTAATCATTCTATAGAACTTATTCTAGAAACCAAAAGATCTTAGAACTTTCTTAATGAAGGGCCACTTAATTTTGTTGTATGATTTCTCAAAGTTAAGTAGAATCATGATTGTATCCTAACTAGAGTCCTAAGCCAAGTACATCCCTTCCCAACTCATGATCAAGTTATCCAATATGTATCTACCTTAAAAAAATCTAGTTTGAGTCTCTAAAAAAGTATAGAGTACTAGAGAGGAGAGTCTCTTTTGCTAGAATATTTACCAAAATATTGTAAGATACATTGAGTAGGGTGATTAGTCTCCATTTTTTGATTGAAGAGTGGTTACCATCCTTAGGGATGAGTTTAAATACTCCTTTGTTGATGTCTAAAGTAAGGATAACAACATCTATAACTTTTTTAAAGACCTCTAGGCAATATTTAGCCAACCACTCCTTATTATATTTGTAAAATTCAGTAGGGAAACCATCTATTCCAGGCATTTTACCATTCTTGAGAGAGTCAATGGCAGTTTTGATTTCATCCAAAATGATATTTTCATCAAGGGAGCTCACTTGCATTTGTGACACCTTTTTTGGAATGCAGGCATCAAATATCACCCTATTTTGCTCAATGAGATCATTGGAGCCATAAAAAAGGAATAGACTAGAGTAAAACTCAAATAAGGCTTTTTTATACTAGAAGGATCCTACACTATCTGGACATTAGCCTCTATACCATTTATTTTTCTTCTTTTGTGCTTAAATTTCAAGAATTTAAATAAAAAACTTAGAGCCTCTATCACCCAATTTCAGCCAAGTTAATCTTGAGTAGATCTGCTCCCCCTTGGCAAGCTAATTCTGGGACTCTTTGCCTTGAAGGTTCATATTGGAGAGATCATTCAGCATGTATTAGTTTTTCTTGAGTAACCTTGGTAGTTTTTTGAAATGTTTTACCCTTAATCTGCACATAGGTTTTAGCAAATTTTTTAGTAACTTCCATTCAAGAATTCCACTAATCAATTCTAGAGTTAGAACTATAGGAGAATTTCCAAATATTACAAGAAGACTGAAGACCATCCATACACACCTTATCAGATAGGTGGGATACATTAAACTTATAGAGTCCTTTAAAAGATGAGGCATCTTTATTTTCCTCAAGGTTTAATGAGAATGCCATTTTAATGGGGTGGTGATTTGAAATGTATAGGGAAAGATAGTCACCACATTACCATCCCTATTAGGGGTCACAGTAAGTGAGTCCCTATTTAGGTAAAGCCTATTAAGTCTAGAGTACTATATTCTATTATTACTCTAATTGTTGCACCAGGTTAACCAGAGTGGAGAACATGTTTCCAAAACATTAACCCAATGTGTATCTAAAACTATGACAAATGTGGAGAACATGTCTTCAAGACATGCCTCCACTACAATATGAATCTATAAAGAATGTGGAAAACATGTCTATATATCATGCCCCCATTTTGAGGTGAGGGGAAGTAGAAACTAGTAGTTACCTTACTATCAGATTCCCCAATTTTAGCCTCTATCAAATCAGAAAGGAATTAGTTTCCTTAGCAAGTTCTTTAAAAATATTTTTATGTTGTTTGGTTGAGATACTAAACTCATTATTTAGTCATCATTGACATGTCATTAATTATTCTTGATACACTTTTGGTAATTAATTCTAAAGTCATGTTACTTACTTCCTTTCTCTTGGGTAAATGCTAATTTCATTCCTAAATGTTAGGTTTTAGTAAATTAACACTAGACATTTTTATGTTAGATTAAATAGTTCCACATGTGAAGGAATGTTCCTAGTTATATTCATCATTCTTACTTAAAGAAATAAAATTTGGTTGTAATAAGGTTTTTTGAGCATGTTTAGCTCTCTCAGATGACTGATTTTAGTAAAGGACAATCTTTACAAACATCTTAGTTATGAATTTTGGTTTATAAGTTCAAAATATTGTACTTAGTTATGTCTTAGTCCATTATTCATACCTGACCAATTGTGCCTATTAGATTGTCATGGATAAATTGAATTATATTTTGATAAATTTAATTATATTATACTAAATCAATGATAAGGTTGATGTTATGACACTTAATTTTTAAAATCATCTTATTTTAGCCTAAGAAAGAGCTAGCAATTTGAATAGAGAATATCTATATTAGATTATGGTTATAGTACTTATTAAGTTATATGCACTTTGAATTTAAGATATTCATGCTTGAGACATTATAATAATAAAAAAGGCCTTTTTGTAACTTAATCCTCGACGAAGTAAAGAACCCATGTAAGTTGGGTAGATAAAAGATTATTAATAATTAATAATTATTCATTGAGTCACATGAATATTTTTATATATTGAATCAGTAAACCCTAATCATTTGATTAATTTTTAGAAAGATCTACATGAGTACTTTCTCCTCCCAAGAGATAGTCCAACACTATTTGGGGCATGACCACCACTAGGCAAAGAATGCATGACCATTTTCAGAGGCCAAATAAGTATTTTAATAGAATATAGTCATTTATAAATTGATAACTCCTTGATAGTGGAGAGTTTCATTGAAATTTGTGAAGATTTGTAGGTGCATGATAAAAATCCTCCGTGGGTGAAATGGATGCATAAGTTTCTCCAAGGACACCATTAGAAGCTCTATATGTAGTTTAGGAATGATCTCAAGAAAGTTATATTTTCCTATTTTCTAAATATTTTTGCATTTAAAGTTGAATAGAATCATGGAAAATAAGTGAGGTTTCCAATATGATATGGGCTCATATATGTATATGCATGTACACATATATGAGTCCCTATCATATATGAGCTAAATGTGGTTGTAAAATGTTTTATTATCCAGTTCTAGTGGTTATTCCTCCTACCTAGTAATGGCTACTATAATTTATAATGATTTCCCTTTGAATTTTCTTATATATTGAGGTTCAACCCTTGTGAGTTTTTAATATGATGAATTACGTTGTATTATTGAGAAAGAATGTGTGTGGGATTGCTGCATTATACTCTTATCATTTATAAATCATTGTTCTAATTTTATTTTTTGAGTTTAATTATGAAATTGCTTTAGATTATGTATTATCACAACCCTTTTTATGGGTTGGATTGGATTAAGGAATTATTAGTTGATTTTCCTTTTGATAAAAAATAGATTAGGGTTCATAAATATTATTTTGTGATTGAAAATCCCTAATTGAGCAAGGTGTTTAAGTTATGTTTTTCCCATGTTTTGATCGTAGCTGGGCAATGCTAGGTTAAAATAAAAAATGATTTTTAATTTTATTATTAAATATAGGTTCTTAGATACAGTTTGGCCAACTATTTATTTTTAAAATTGACCCCTTTTATATTAGGTCATTCTAATCATTCATAGTTTTCAATTTATTTAAATCTAGAAGATTTATGTCTTCTTTGTTAATCTTCTTTGGACTATTGTAGACTATCTTGGATATTTTTGTTCTTATGTGGTCTGAATGAGGTTGATTTTAGAGCATTAAATACATGCATATCAATTTTATTGAACGTGTGTGGTTATTATATATGATGGAGCTAAATTCATTTTGAGTTGATAATCTTTTGTAAACCGTGAATGAATTTTCCATTGCTTAGGCTCCATGTTTCTTGGATAATGATATTTATCCTATCCTTAGATAACTTACTCGAAGGAGTAAGTTTTTGGATATTAGATAAGTATGTATATTTATGAATCATGGTTTAAATGTTTGGTTTTCACAGTATCATAAATATATACATATAGGTGTGTATGATAACTACCTTCATATCTAGAAGTATTAGACTATCATGTTATGTTTCTTTGTGGAATTTAGTGGAACATTTGAATTGAAGTGAGTTGGGGTGTTAAAAAAATTATGTGTTATATTGTGACTCTACTACATGTAGTATGTAGATGCTTTTAAATTTTCAAAATGAGGTTATTCCTTGTTTTATCTCAATTTTGAGGTCATCTTATGGTCTAAATTTCAAAGTTGGTTTGATGCAATGATAAATACAAGGCATATTATTTACTACTCTCACCCTTTTAAGGATATAATTTTAAATAATTATGTTCAATCTAAAACTATATATTTTCCTTAAAGGTAACTCTAAAGTGTTGTTTCTATTATTAGTTTAATCCAAAATAACCTTGCATGACCATATTCATTTTTTATAAGAGCACAAATGATGGTCATTTTTGAATTGGTTTGAGGTTGTAATTATTTGATATTGGGATGAGTTATATGGTAAGTCATAACATTACTTATGTTGTGTCTAGATCATATTATAAATGGTTATATATATTTGGGACCAGTATGTTGTGAACAGTGTAAGTTGCTAAGTTGTTTAGGTGTGAATTAGGCACTTTGGTAATCTCTTTTAGATTTTAGTCCTTGCAAGTTGACATGCTTTTATTTTAATTTTTGTGTAAGAGTGTTTAGCAATAAGGAAAGTAACTTATCTAGCTATAAAATGAGTTATCTATTTAATTTATTTTTAGTTCATGTAAAAATTACCTTGGGTAACTGTAGTCACCAAAGTTTTCACCCTGGAGGAGGTTATTCAGGCCTACTCTAAGATTTGGGCAACATTGGAATACTTATAGGTATGTGAGTTACATATATAAGAAGTAAAAATTTAGGTTTAAGGGATATCTACATGAATTTAATTTTAAGTTCCTATCACCTACATTAAATTATTACTTGTGAGAAAAGGGATAGAAGTTTGCATGAAATTGAACTAATCTAAAGAGGTGATACACCATAAAGATTTCCACAAGACCTACAAACTAGTTTCAAAGTCCTAGATGTTATAACATTAGTATTTCAATATAAAGGTGATATGCATGAGATAACTCAAAGTAAGTGGGATAAAGGCCAATTAAAGACTCAAAAGACACTTGTACACTTGAAGGGAGCCAAGCACACTAGCTACACTCTATATGACCTATTACAATGAGAACTTCTTGCACCAAACATGAAAGGACAAGGAGAAGCAAGTATAAAATAATATCACCAAACCTCACCATTATTCACTTCACACACTTAGACAATATGTCTTTTGAACTCAAAACCAGATTGATTAAATTATTCAAATAAGAGCCAAAATGGCTAGTATTTATAGAATTTAAGAGAGGAGAGAAGGGAATGAAGTCCAAGAGTCATAAAAACACTTGTCAAGCTAAGTGAAGAGTTATGTTTATAGGATAATGGAATATGGGACATACCATTCAAGGTATACTTGGATAAATTCCCCTCAAAGCATGAAAATCCTTTTGGTCTAGCATAGGACTCTTCAATTACTTAGAATCTACCTTCATCATTTGGCCTTATTTGAACACTCCAAAGTTGAATAGGGATAGATGAGATCATTTAAATATGAGGGAAGGGTTATAAATAGGATCCAACATGAATTATATGTGTCCCTAATCATCAATAGTCTTCTATCCAAGTGTTCTCATTACCTACAATCATATTCACTCTTCTTTAGACTTGTCTTCAAATTTGTCAATAAGATACTCATTAGATTCTCAAAAAAATCCATAAAAATTGATTTGTATTGATTTCCTGAAATAATTAAAAACCAAAACCATGCTTAAATAAGCCTCAAATTAAAATTTAGAGTTGACATGCAAAAATTCAAAAAAAATCTAAAATCTAAGAAAAATGTCTATTTTTAGTAGTCGCTATTTATAGTAAGTTTCACATGCAAGCATGTGTAGCTCTAATTTTTTTTCAAAATAACCTAAATACTAAAATTATCCTATGAAACAAAATTCAACTGAAGTTGAATTTTGGTTCTAAAAATAGAAAATTATCAAAAAAATCATTAAACATTAATTTCAGACCCTCATATGATCATGTTTGGCCTCCAAAAAATATCAAAATCAAATTTAAGAAAATAGAGTGGCTTGGGACAGAATCAATTTTTTTGATAAAGTCATTTTATCATGTGGAAGAGATAAAATGGAGTTATGATTTAAAATTTATGGCCTCTAGAAGGTTGGCCTATTTTTTTGCATCATTCTCCTTTGGTTGATAATGACTCAGCTCCTGTGAGTTGCCCTGATTATATTTTTCCTTGTCAATATTCTTCAAGTCCTATTTTGTAATCCAAGTTTTGTCTTCTTGTTTCAATCCTTCCCATTTCACCAAATACTTGTTATAATTCCCTTGCCTTGTGCTCACTGTCTTCATATCCAAAACCTGCACTATTTTTTCTTTCTTCTTCTTTGGAACTTGCTGCTCCCAATTTACTTATTCATATTTTTCATCTTCACCATATTATCCATGGAATCCATATAAATATATAACATTAAATATTGGAGATATAAAAAAATTCTATGGTAAAGTCACCTCATATGCGTTATGATTGATTTTCTTCATAATTCTATATAGCCAAATTTTCTTGTCCTTCAATTTATTGTATGTGCCTTTTGAAAATTTTTCTTTCCTCAAGTAAACCGTTACCAACTCTACTTATTAAAATACCTTGGATCTTCTTCTAACATCTATTTTTGCTTTATATTTCTCATTACTTTCTTGTAACTTTCTTCTTACTCCTTACAACTGCTACATATGCTTTATAAATGCTTCTGCATAATCACTAATTTGATTTACAATTGGAAATTGTACCAATTATAAAATACCCATATGATTTCTCCCATTAAAAATTTGAAAAGGTGACTTTCTTATTGATCTATTCACTGAACTATTATATGCAAACTCAACTTGTGGTAAAGCCAAGTCCCATTGCTTTGGCTTCTCTCCCATTATAAATCTAAACAAATTTCCCAAGCTCCTATTCACAAATTCTATTTATCCATCTAGTTGTGGGTGATATTCACTATTGAATTGTAGCTTAGTACCCATCTTCTTCCCCAAATTCCTCTAAAAATGACTTATAAATTTCATGTCCCTATTTGAAGTAATAGTTTTTGGAACACCATGCAATCTCACAATATCCATAAAAAATAATTTTGCAACTCTAGTGGCATCATTGATTTTCTTACATGCAATGAAATGAACCATTTTAGAAAATCTATCTACAATAAAAAAAATTAATTATTACCTCTCTATGTGTTTGGTAATCCCAACACAAAATCCATACTCAAATCTACCCATGACCCTCTTGGAATAGGTAATGGCATGTAAAATCTAGTATTTTGGGCATGTCCTTTAGCCACTTGACATATTTTTCACTTTGAAACATACCTTGTCACATCTCTCTTCATATTTATCCAAAAATACTTTTCCTCCACCAAAGCTATTGTCTTCATCTTACCAAAATGTCTAGCCAAACCACCACTATGTAATTCTCTTATTATATTGTCTCATAGAGACCCAACTGAAATGCAAAATTGTTTCTCTTTTAAGAGATAACCTTATTGTATAAGATACTCATCATGAATAATATCTATCCCACTAGTTAATGGATTCCAACACTATTCAACTATCTTGCTAAAATATGGATTAGTATCATATAACTCTTTAACAGTTTCAAATTCAACTATTTCACTCACCATAGTAGTTAATAATGCTACCCTCCTGCTTAATGCATCAGCTTCCTGATTCTGCTTTCCTAATTTATGATTCAACACAAAATTATACCCCTACAATAAAGAAACCCACTTTGCATGCCTACTTTTCAACTTCTTTTGTATATTCACATACTTCAAAGCCTCATGATATATAAATAGGATAAATTCCTTAGGCACCAAGTGATGCTTCCAATGTCTTAATTCTTGTACAATTGCATAAAGTTCAACATCATAAGTAGAATACTTTATCCTTACTTCATTCAATTTCTCGCTAAAATATGATATTGGCTTTCCTTCTTGACTCAACATAGCGGCAATTCCCATAAACAAAGCATCACAATCAACCTCAAACACTTTGTTAAAATTTTATAATGCTAATATTGGTCTTTCTATATTCTTCTTCAAAATTAAAATTTTTTTTTTGGTTGCTCTAGTCCATGCAAATTCCTTCCCTCTCATGCAATCTGTTATTGGTGCCATAATACTACTAAATTTTTTAATAAATTTTCTATAAAATTTTTCTAAACCATGGAAAATTTTTACCTCTATAATCTTTTTGGAATAGGCCTCTCAACAATTTCTTTTATCTTTTCTTCATCCATTTTCACACCATCTATTGAAACTATAAATCCCAAAAATACCAAACTATTCTGTATAAACCTACATTTCTTCAAATTTGCATACAACTTCTCCTTTATTAACAAATCCATTGCCATTATTAAATGTTGTAAATTCTCTTCTTTAATCTTACTAAATATCAAAATATCATCAAAATAAACAACCACAAACTTACCAATATATTCTTGTAGCACTATATTCACACCCTCATAAATGTGCTAGGTGCATTAGATAATCTGAATGGCATCACCATCCACTCATATAAGCCATCCATAGTCTTGAATGTGGTTTACCACTCATCTCCTTAAAAAATTTGAATATGATAATAACCACTCCTTAGATCAATCTTGGTAAAATATTTTTCTCTTGCAAACACATCCATCATATCATCTAAAGGAAGTATAGGAAACCTATACTTTATTGTAATTTTATTAATTTATCTACTATCCACACACATTCTCCATCCTCTATCTTTATTTGGAGTTTTCATTGTTGGTTTTTCACATGGACTCATACTCTTCGTTATCATTTTATTCCTTAGCAATTTAGTAACCTATTTATTTAGTTATGGATGTTTTATTGGACTCATCTTATAAGTTGCTTGATTGGGTAGGGATGATCCTAAAATCAAATCAATGTGATGCTAAATATCTCTCTTTGATGGTAAAAGATCTGGTAACTCATCAGGCATAACATATGCATATTCTTTCAACACTCTTATTGCTTCTATTGGTATTGGCACTAATTTTATTCTTCATTGTTTGCTACTAGTGCATAATAACAACCTGCTACCTTCATATCTTGGATAAATTATTTAGTAAAGAGCATGATTTTTTTCTTCTCTTCCTCTTTAAGAGCTAAAAAAACTACCTTTGTACCACCTTTCCAAAAAGTGTATGTGTTATTTGCTCCATCATGAACTACCTTCTTGTCAAATTGCCATGGCTTCCCCAATAACACATGACATGCATCCATTAGGATAACATCACACCATATTAATCATTATAAGTTTTTCCTATAGAAAACTTGATTAAGGACCTTTTATCTACTGTAACCTCATTCCCTTTCTTAAACCATGAAATCCAATAAGGGTTAGGATGATTTTCACATTGAAGATTTAGTTTCTCAATCATTTCTTTAGAAACCATATTTTCACAACTACCACCATCTATAATTACTTTGCATATGTTTCCACCTAAAGTACATCTTGTTCAAAAAACATTTGATCATAGCCATGCATCACCACATTATTTATTATACACTTTTTCTTTCCTTCGAGTGATCATGGTTCTTCTCATCATGAGATTGTCTCCAACATTTGTTGGTGTAACTTCAGTATTCTGCTCTTCTATTTTAGCCTCAACTAGATTTACTCTTGGGTGATCTTCTTTCCTCCTTTCTTTATATTGATAGTTTGGACACTCAAATTATCTATGCCCTTCTTCTCCACATCTGTAACAAAAATAAGATATACATTGATTTGGAAACCATCCTCTAGTACCATTGTAACCTCACCCTCTTTGAAATGTTCTTCCTCTTTGTTGGTATTGAAACCCTTGCCTATTATCATTTTGCCTTCTACACCATGTGATGATTCACCTTTATTATAATTAAATCCACCTCTAGTGGTATTAAACCCACCTCATCCCCTTATTAGAGGGGATCCACCTCTTCTTGGACCAGTAGATGTCCTTCTAAAATTTTGTTTTTCTTCTACCTTTAAAGCTAATTGATAAGCCTCCTCCATGTTAATTATTCTATGCATGCTTAATTCATCTTGAATATAAAATTTTAAACCATTTACATACCATGCATCCATTTGATCTTCTATTTAATTATGATCCACTTGTATGGAAATCTTGTAAAATTCATCTGTATACTCTTTTGTACAATGATCTTTTTGCTTCAAATTTTGGAATCTTTGTATAGGGTTTGTGCATAATCCACAAGAATAAATTTCTCCCTCAGCTTCTTCTCCATATTTTTCCATGAATTAATCTTCTCTTTACCTTTTATCTATCTCTAGTTCTGTAGATTATCCCACCAAATCATTTCATTACCTTTTAATTTCATGCATGCAAACTTTACCTTTTTGACTTCTCTCATAGTCTTCCACTCGAAGAACTTATCCATTGTATTCATCCAATCTATCAAATCCTCTAGTTTTAAACTAGCTCCATAATCTATAAAATCAACCTTGATTCTTTCATTTCTTCCTTATAAATCCTAAACCATCCTCTCTTTCATTGACAGTGGCAGCTCTTACTGTACTTCTTCCTACTAAACTTCATCATGATTTGTGTCTTCCTCATCACCACCTTATCTTCTTCCTTGATTTGTGATAACCTATATTAATTGTTGAAATTTCCTCTATAGCTCTTGTATAGTCCAATTCATCTTTTCCATACCTCCTCATCCTCTCACCATTCTTTACTCTAAGATTTGAACTTGCTTTGATACCAGCTAATGAACCTAAAAACTAACAAGAACAAGAAAATTACTAATAGGCCAAGATCTTGAAATAATACTCGGAATTTATTTGTATTGATTGATTGAAATAATTACAAACCCAAACCATGATTAAATAAGCTTTAACTCAGAATTTAGATTTGACATGCAAAATTTCAAAAAAAAATATAAAATATAAAAAAATGTCTATTTTTTGCAATCACTATTTATAGTAAGTTTTTCATGTAAGCACACGTGGCTCTAAAAATTTCCTAAAATAACCTAAGTACTAAAATTAGACTATTAAATGAAATTCAACTGAAGTTGACTTTTGGTTCTAAAAATATATAATTTATAAAAATAGAAAATTCTCAAAAAAATCAAATGTTAATTTTACAACCTCAAATGATCACATTTAGCCTTTGAAAAATATTTAAATCAAATTATAAATAGATATAGTGGCTTAAGGTAGAATCAAATTTTTTGATACGGTCATTTTGGTGCATGGAGGAGCTCAAATAGAGCTACGATTCAAAATTTATGGCCTCCAAAAGGTTGGCCTATTTTTTCTACATCAAAATCTCTCCCAACACATGTTATTACCATTTGTTTACTAAACCTATAGGTTTACACCTTTTGGGAGTGCCCTCTATTTGAGATAAAATAAAGGGTACTTACCCTATTACATGAGACTATTTGAATGTATGGTAGGATTTCATGGGGCTTAAGGACCATCTACAAACAATTTTAAGTCTAGATTATATCAACAACATCTTCAAATACCATAATACTTGAGACAAACTTTTGAGTACTAACTAACTGTAGGGTTTTGTGTGTTAACTATAAGTTGTCCTTTGAGAACATAACTCTTGCAATGTTTTCACTATATGAGAGTTTGATGAGGTGTATATTAATAATATATAGTCCATTTAACATATGTTCATCATCCAACCCTTTGATAAACTCTTCAAGTTATAGCTCACACTTGCATAGACAAGACTGCAATCAACCATGATTATGTGGTATTCAGAAAACATGTTTGCCTATAGGTGAACATTGTAACATTGGACCATATGACATGTTTATATGCTTCCTCAAAGTCTTCAATATCAATTCATACTTCCCTTGAATTATTATAACCATGCATATGTTAGGCTAACATTTAGACTATTTAGACTTTGGTGCATTGCCAACCTACCGTTGATTGTAGGTGACCGTTTAAGGTAAAAGTATACCTATAAAATGTCATGCATAATATATTTCATGTTTAATAATTATTTTAATATCTTGGATTCACTAAATATGTGAAACATACCCATATCATTCTTATAACTAGAAGGTAACACTCAACCTACAGGTTATATATGTTACCTTTCTTGGAAACCTATAGGTATACTTTTCTTGGCCCAAAAGGAGTCTTGTAGGTTGTCATGTATATCAAAAACCTTATACTCCAACTCTTTTCAATGCGTAATTTGATCCAATAGTCTATCTTCATACAAAATTTATCCAAAACTCAAAAATCTTTGGTTGAAATATAATTCAAGAAACAAGAACAATACAATTCAAATAATGCTATCTCTAAGAAGAGATGCTTTATTGATCAAATTTGTAGACCCAAACATATGCCTATCTCTGAGAAGAGATGTATAATTTATATTTTGGGTTAAATATTCATTTATAAATTTTTTAAAGGTGTGTGGAGGATTTAGAAGGTCACCAATCTCAAGTGAGATTAAGTGGTTCAACTTCCATGATTTACAACAATACATAATTCAAGGAATTACTATTTTTAAAAACTTACTATTTTTAGACTGCACCACTAAAATTGAAATTTGGGGCACTTACATTAGGTTTTATGGGATCAAAAGACATTGAGAAAATATCCATTCCATTTCACCACATTCTCCTCGTTTTTATATTTCCAATGGTTCAAATGGTGAGTCAATTGGAGCTACGGTGGAAAAGTTATGGCTCCCAAAAGTTCCATCATCAATTGAGGTAGACCAGTCACTTGAATTATCACCTAAATTATTTCCCAAATAAAAAATAATCCATTTTAATGTATACCATATCTTCATTATGTATTATATCATTGTGAATCCATTAGAGACTCAAGCTATTGTGGATATCACTAAAAACTTGTAGAGAAGGATTGTCTAGAATGGAGGTCTCCTTTTCATCACTTATTAGAGTCAAACAATCATTTATTTTGGTCAAATAATCTCTCCTATGATTTATATATATGGCATAATAAATTAGATGCATATAGAATCCATGTTACACTATTATATGATAGCCTCAAAAGTAGACATGGCTCTGTTTTAGAGCTTTTAAGGTTATTTGTCTCTAAACTCAGCTTCTTAAATTATGAGTCATGAATTAAGTCTACCTATAATTATATAACCTAAAACATGATTATTATGACATTACCCAACCTCTTCACCTCTATGAAGAATCAAAACATGTTCCAAATCTCTATGCAATACTTTTAGATCTCTATGAAAACCACATGTAGGCGAACATTTCAGTATATAGGGTAGTGAATCTAGATATGGGTAATGTGAATATTGTATGACCTTATAACTAGTATTAGACCCTATCAATGTGTTTAAATGAATTATTTCCATTTTTAAGGACTTGAAACTAGTGAAAAAGTCTCATCTCAACATGATTTTCTCCTGAGGGCACCTATAGGTGCATATCAAATTGAAAGACTATGTATGGAGTTGGATTGATTGTCATAGTTCACCATATAGAATTTGAATGGTTTAACTTGATGTTTTATGTTCCAATAATGTATTTAGTTCCTTGAAACTCTTCATGATACCTCCATGAATATTCTCAAAACTTAAAAACACTTCATTCAATTGACTGTGTATGATAGTCAAATAGGAAGATGACCGTGTATCTCATATGACTATGTTCTTAATCAATTCATGACCTTAAAAGACTAAGATTGGAATGAAGGTGATTGTTATGACATCTAAGAGGCATGAAAAATCATATATATTTCTTCTTGGAACCACTGTAGGAAGGGAAAACTTTTATAGTTGATGGAAATGCTTGTAACTTCACTAGTATGCTCAACCTACAAAAAATAATGGAAACCATGAAATAAGGATGTTCTTATCGTTTGGAATCAATTTCACTAACTAGATTATATGAATAAGCTCATACAAAAATAAAACCTCTAGGGTTTGATGATTAACAAGCAAAATGAAATAGTCAACTTCTTAAGAATGGTTCATAAAGCATAG